>PVIJ01009754.1:34772-64887 GCA_004024925.1 Scalopus aquaticus
GATAAAGGACTGATAACAAATATTTACAAGGAACTCACACAACTCAACAAAAACAAAGCTAACAATCCAGTCAAAAAATGGGCAGAAGAGCTCAAAAGGCACTTCTCCAAAGAAGAAAAGCAAATGGCCAACAGATACATGAAAAAATGCTCAACATCACTTATAATCAAGGAAATGCAAATCAAAACCACTATGAGATGCCACCTCACCCCTGTGAGGATGGCACACATTAAAAATACAGGCCACAGCAAATGCTGGAAAGGATGTGGAGAAAAAGGAACTCTTCTACACTGCTGGTGGGAATGTGAACTGGTCCAGCCACTATGGAAAGCTGTATGGAGGTTCCTCAAACTGCTAAACATGGAGCTTCCATATGACCCAGCAATACCGCTTTTGGGAATCTACCCAAAGAACACAAAAACACTAATCCGAAAGGATACATGCACCCGTATGTTCATTGCGGCACTGTTCACAACAGCAAAGGTATGGAAGCAACCCAGATGTCCAAAAATAGATGGCTGGATCAAGAAGATGTGGTACATATACACAGTGGAATACTACTCAGCAATCAAAGAAGATAAACACATGCAATTTGCAGTGACATGGATGGAATTAGAGGGGATCATACTCAGTGAAACAAGCCAGAAAGAAAGAGAAAAATATCGAATGGTTTCACTTATAACAGGACTATAGGGAAACCAAATAGGAGAGAGACACTTGGGGGGGTTGGGGGGAGGGGGAGGATAAGGGCACAAAATGGAGTAGAAAAGGACACAAGGGACCACGGAGATGGATCATGGGTGAATTGGTGGTGGTGGGTTACCCAAGGGGAATACAAAATGTAAAAGATATAAATAACAATAAAAATATATATATAAAAAAGAATTCTTACACAATCATTGCTAATATTTTGAGAACTTATTATGCATCAGGTACTCTAAGTACTTTAGGTATTTAACTCAAGTATTAACACATCTAACTTGTTGCATAAGCAAAAAATTTGATACCCTCATTAACCTCATCTAAAATTTTAAGATAGAGTAAGGAAAAGTTAAGTGACTTAGTCATGTAGGACAGGTATTTGGCCAACCTGGGATTTGTTTTCTTTAATTTTATTTAATTTATATCCTTTATATTATTATGTATCCCCTGTAAATTTCCCACCAACAATTCACCCGTGAACCATCACCATAGTCCCTTGTGCTCTTTTCTCCCCTATTTTTCACCCTGGGATTTAAACCCAGCCTTCCATCTCATGAGAATGCTCTACCCAATAAGGTAAGTACCAGAAGTAAAATGAGCAAAAACAGTCCTTTGTTTGGTATAGAAAAAGGAAAGATGACTATAATTCAAATATGACAGCACTTAGAAAAAAATTATTTGCCTTCCTTGGAGGAAAAGGATTGAAATGCACTCTTTTAAACAGAAATAAATTAAAATTAAGAAATCAATATTATGAAAGTAATGGCATAATACTATTGGAAAGGACATTGAAAAATAGAAATTATTGCAGTAAATATAGTTAAATGAATGCAGGAGAGAAATAAATTCTTGAGAAATATAATTTGCATGTTGAATCATAATGATTATTTATAAGCTGCATCTCTAACTCTCAAATAAATTAACAGGCATTGTAAAGTGGAGGGGAATATGAAGGGCTATAAAAATGCACTGAATTTTTCACTGAGGAAGTTAAGTTCAATTCTTTTTTATTTTGGTAATTATTTTTTACAGAAATATGCATTTACCTATGCATCTGATGAAATTATAACTGCATTTATAACTAAACACAAGATTTCAATCTTTCAAACTTTTGCAAAGAAACACTTGTCTCTCTGAATTGCAAATAAGCATAGTAAGAAAGTATAAAGCAACACAACCCAAAATAAATCCAGAGATAGCAAATACTAAAGTAAATACGATGTTAAATTCACTGACCAACAGGTAAAGAATTGAAGACCAGGTTAGTAATACTGCAAAGGTGTGTTAGTTCGCAAGAAACAGACATAAGTCAAATGATATGAAATGCCTAAAATTATTCTCAAAGAAACAGCAGGAAAATATAGAATTAAAACACAGGAGTACCAGCATTCACATTAGCAAAAGGAGAATTTAAAGCAAAACAACAACAACAAACTTATGCTTTGCCATCCCAAACCTAAAAGCAGCATCAATTCAGAACATTTCATAGATTCCATGAATCAACATGAAGCTTAAGAAGAACAAACTGTCTCAGGAGACAATAGGAAAGACGGTTGTTAGTAACGGTTAGACTGCAAAAACTAATGACATAAAAGAATGAAATTAATACTTTTTAACTGAAAAATAGCCTCAAGAACAGAGTTTATTCGATAACGGGAGGATTCAAACCCAGAAAGTCCAACAGATCTTACCATCGGAGAACTGTTCAAAGTTTGAATCTAGCTTAATTAGCCAGAAAGCTTAGCAGCTTATATATATAATTTTATATAGTGTTATACATATGTGACATATATGTGTCATATATATGTCTTAGATATATATGTCACATACATGTTATAGATGGCATATAAAATATATAATAATATATTATATATAATATATATTTATTTATCTTTATATATATATATATAGTGTAAGGAAAATCAGCTGCTGCTTTTGTTCTCAGCTACGTGACCATTTTGTTCAGGAAAATCAGTAACGAGGAAAAAAAGTGCTGTGTTTTTAACTTTTTTTTCTTCATTTCGCGGGCATGGAGAGGGGGCACCAGCAATACGAGCTGTGCAGAGCCGGGGAGTGTCTCAGACCACGCCGTCGTGGACGTACCTTTGGACGCAGACTTGTTTTGCGCCGGGCCTGGAAACTCCTGATCACCGTGGCACACAAACAGCCAGCTCTGGCCTCTTGGGGCTCCCCGGGGGTGCCCCGCCTTACCTGCTTCCTCCTGGACCCCTGGGTCTTGGGTCCTGCTTTGAAACGGTCATAAAAGTGTCGGCCCGGCCGCTGAGTGTAATTCATGCGGGGAGAGCGCCCCAGCACGCCGGGGCAGGGGGCCGGCGCCTCGTCCCCACACCTGGGCCTCACCTGCCGGGGCGCAGGCCGTCCAGGTGTGAGCGCCCAGGGCGGAAGCCCAGAGCCGCATGCGCACTGGGGCGTCCGCAGGTGCGTCCGCTGCGCAGGCGCGGGCAGCGCCCAGGCCCTGGAAGGGGCTGCTCCCCGCTCTGGCCCCCTTCAGGTGTTCCCTCGCACCCGCCCCGGGGCCCCCACAGGCGGCCACGAAAGCCTCGCGGGGGCCAGCTACACCCTCGCTGGGGAGCTCTCCCCAAGAAGGCCAGGGGCCCGCACTTTGGGTCCTGGCCTGTAACATTGTCATTTTATTTTATTTTTAGTGTCGGCGTTCTGGAACACTGTGACATTCTGTAACAGTGAAATAGCGGTTTGAACAGTGAGTGTTCATGGGATTTTCTCTTTTCCCTGCAGCGATTTAGGAATCTGTGCAGTTATTGTTGACCGTCACGATTAGAAGATATAATTGGCTCTACCAGAAAAAAGAACTGATGACTAGTTCACACAACTTAAAAATATGCTACCCCAGTTATTCCTGCAGATGGTAAAAGAGCTCAAAGGTATCGAAATCTAGAGCATCACTGCTTTTGGATCCACCGATCACCTTAGAGAGTGGAATTACTAGGGATGCAACTACCACGCAAATTGAGGGGAAACCTCTGCCTTGTTTCAGAGTTTTGCTAGATTAGAGAATTTCAGAAAATTAAGTCAACACAGTCAGTATAGCACAGTTTGTGGTATGCCAACAGAATACACCTGTGCTATGTGGAGCTATTTCATCCAAGGTTCCAGGGTGTGTTCAAAGAGGTATGTTTCTGTGACAACTTTGCAATCACCACATATTCATTCTATTTTGTTGTATATTAATTTTGTACTCTTCATTTTTATAGATTTTTTGTTTTATTGATTGATATTTAATTTTTTTAAGATTTGTTTTATTCATGCATACAAGAGCTGGGATGTAGGCAAGAGGTGCAGGGAGTTAGAGGACTCTCCAGAGACAAAGTGGGGAACAGAACAAGTGAATCCACTAAAATACACTATTGAGGGGAGCAGCAGGGGGACAGGAAAGGTCTGCTTCACCATCATCAGCTCCCTGGTGGGAGATCAAATTCATGCTGTAGTGGCTTGATAGCACTGAGACTTTAACCACTGAGCCACCAGGAAGGCCCCTCCATTATTTTATAGAAGAGTATTATAGCAGAGTGTTACAGCAGAAGAATATACATACATACATACACACTCATATATATTCTTCACTCTATTTGCTATGGAATGGGTTGCCAGAGACCATTTATTTATCTCCATTATGCACTCACATCTTAGTAACAGAATGCCATCAAATAAAATAGAATATTGTCTACCTGCAAAGACCACATTACTCTGAATAACCCTCAATACCTCTTCAATCATAGTAGCAAACTTGAGAATATTAACCATGGGGTGGACACACCTAATTTTTACTAGGTGATTAGAGAGATAAATTTCTCAGTATAGTAAAAATAAAATACAAAAATATGGAAAGAAAATCTCCAGGTTATACAATATTCAAGAATTTGTTAGGAAGAAACCACCAATCCAAGTAAATTTATTTGTGCTTGCTTGCTATTCAACATTTAACTTTGAAGACAACAGGCTTAATCTAAGACCATTAACAACAGCGACTTATACAAAATAAATAAAATACTGTTCTACTGAAATAGTTCCTATACTTTTGGAATCTTTTTGTAATCCTAGAAAAGCACTTTAGGGGGAAAAGGCAAATGTTTGGTATTTATTTTGTGGATGCAGAAACAAATGGACATTTATCTTTTTAAAACAGTAGTTCATACTTTCTTGTAAGATTTGGGTGAAAGGTATGAGAATTTGGAAAATCTGTCTACATAACTATAAATAATTTCAATGAAAACCAGTCTAATCATTGCATGACTTAATTAGAGCATTCATATTCTGATGACAAATACAAGTGGTTTAAAAAATTTCATTGTGATCTGAACTGATTGTGTAACAGAAATAATGCTGCTTCTCTAGAAGTACATTAGCGTCGATGAGAAGACTTGGAATAGGGCAGGGTGTGCTGCTTTGGAATTTACCTTTCAAATGTAATTCACAGGACTCTGCTTCACCTGCTGCTGTCTCTCTGGGGTGGGAAGTCTCCAAGCAGAGTGACTAATGCAGCTGCTCTCACTAAATGCATGCTGTGCAGGATGCAGTCAGTCTCACACTTAAAAAGGAATGTCCCTGGATGAGAGATGACTCTAAACAGAATGTATTTTTGTCCCTTAAAAAATATGGACACTGAGAATGTGACTGTTTTGATAAATGACTTGCTTCATTTTCACGCCTATATATGTGGCAAAAGATAGGGCCACAGAAAGGCACGTGACTATTAAATATATTACCCAGGAATGTCTTCTTAGTCTAAACTGGCAAATTTGAAAGCTAGTAATTATTAGATTTTTAAATACAGCTAAAGAATTTTGTAGGACTATTCCCTGACTATTATACTATTTGTAGATTAAGTGTGACAGTCCCTGCATTACTATATTGAATTGTAAGAATGGGGAAATATTCCCATTTGCTTTCACTTCTTAGCAAATTTCACACTTTGGAATAAGGACTTCAGTGTACATTAAAGGTGAAAATGCTTTATATTAAAGAATAAACACTAGCCACTTCCTTCAAAGCTTTATAGACTGTGTTGAGTAAACAGATATGATTCCAAATAGACTATGTTGTAATAAACAAAAGGTTAGGGAATAAATATACATGTGATCAGTGTTTTTATTTCATGAGCTGTCCACACTATGGAGGGCAGCATCATGTTAAGAGGAATTCTTGAGTTATATGACTATTATAATTGTTCATTTGGGAACTATTCTTCACCATGTCATTTTCTTTTTAAGTAGTTCTCTTCATATAAAAAGCGAAAAAAGGGGCCTCCATGGTGGCACAAGGGGTTAAGTCTCAGCCTATGAACCTGTCCTCAGCCACTGCAGCAGGAGTTCGACCCCCGGCCAGGGAGCTTCCCACAGGGCGCTGCAGACCTCTCCTGCCTCCCCTCAGCAGTGGATTTCAGTAGATCCACCTGTTCTGCTCCCAGCTCTGTCTCTGGGGAATCTTCTCACCTCCCCCACACCTCAGGCCTACACCCCAGCTCTTGTATGCATAAATAAATAGATCTTAAAAAAGAAAAGGGAAAATAAAATCCTGTAACACCAGAACCCAAGAAAAACTTTTTGGCACCACTGAAAACATAAAAAGAAACATAAAATGAAGGAAAATAAAATATCGAAAAAGACCGGGAAAATCATTGTATGTCATTCAATAAACTCAAGAGACTGAAGCTTTCAGCCCCAGCCATATCCTGGCAAGGCAGAGGGAATCAAAACCAGCCCATCCCCCCCGCGCCCAACAGACAATGAAGTACACTGCAGAGGCGTCACAAGTTTCCAAATGCTACCACTTAGAACATTCTTTACATTTTCAAAAGAACATCTAAATGATGTTAGATTTTAAAATACATACAACATCAAAGCTGCTTTCTGGGGGTTCAATGAACCTCATCTTCCTTACCAAAGTACGGAATTGCAACTGTCCTTTGTGGATGTCTACTACTTACAGAACAAGAGACACATTTTCTTCTCTGGGGATTACTCTGTAAAGAGGGTATTATTTTCACTTTTCAATGTGGAATCCCCTTTTTTCTCAGGGATATGGTCTTGGAGCCCAGAGTTCCTGCTTGTCAGCTAGTTGTAGGGTCAGGCAGGGGCCTCTCATCAAGAGCAAAAGTCCTGGCATGAGGAACATACTGGGAAACCAGTATCTGCTGAAAACAGCAGGCAGGTATTAGAATGGAGATAATGTGCTTTGACCAGAAGAACAATGGAGCCCCCAGGCAATAGCCCCTGGTCACTCCACCCTAGCTGACACCTCCAATAACTGCTTCCTCCACTATGTACACTCCCTACGGACCTGCCCCTCCTTTGTACCTTATGCTAATAAATACGAGACAGCCCTGTGAGGCAACAATTCAACAGCTGAGATCATGGATACTTAGAGAATCTCAGTAACTTGTATGAATAATGCAAAAATATTAACTTTGAGGTCAGGACTTAACCCCACTGTTCCCTTTAGTAAGATTTAGTAGCTTAACATCATTCAATTGACCAGATCTCTTATCTCAGAAATAAATAATCATGTTTTGTGAAGCTTTTTAGAATTCCCTCAGCATCCTGGAATGAATTCTATGAGCACACAGGTCATGCTCCAGGTTAAGTTGTAGGATCTTGCATGTGTTAGGGAGAAGAGAACATTTTTATTTGTATTTTCCATTTACCAATACTGAGAACGTGGCCTTTGGGAAGAAAGGTGACTTCTGACCTTCTGCTACTGACGTAGACAAGTTTTCGCACAGGTAAATATCTGCAAAGTGAACTGAAGTCATCTTTTTCGATTTCAAATCGGAAGCCAACAACTGTGACTAATAAGAACTGATGGGAGAGGCACAGTTGCTAATTGCCAAATAAAAGCATTGGTGCATTGAAAATAAGTCACCTGACAAACCTTGGTTATGCAAAATGCTGCAATTTAGTTAATGTTTCTATTTTCTATCTATAGGAAATAAAAGTGTTTATGTGTTTAAACTTAAAATGATTATGAATGTTAGCAAAGCTGTCATTGTTATGAAAAGAAAAGGTAAATAAAAAGTAGATTTTAAAGACAAATTAAATTTTAAACATTAAATCAACAAGCATTTCACTTTTGCTATAGTCTTCCTATATGAAAAAGAAAAGTTTTGGGCCTCCCTGGTAGCCTAGGGGTTAAGTCTCAGCCTATCACCGCAAAGACCTGAGTTCGATCCCCAGCCAGGGAGCTTCCCACAGGGCACAGCAGACCTCCCCTGTCTCCTCCTTGCTCCCCTCAGCAGTGGATCTCAGTGGATCCACCTGTTCTGCACCCCACTCTGTCTCTGGGGAGTCCTCTCACCCCCACACCTCTGGTCCACACCTCAGTTCTTCAATGCATAAATAAAAATAAATCTTAAAAAAAAAAATCATTCACTTCGCTCTAGTAAACAAAAAAATAACTGTTCTTGTTTTGTGTTTTTCTTCATCACTGCTTCTTTTTTAACCTCAAATTTGTTTTAAAACTTGAAAACGATGAGTAGGAGCTGCTGCCTATTAACTTTGCTGCATCCTTAAAAATGTGACCATCATTTAACATCTTTTTCCTGGAGATCTTTTACAATTCAATCTGTGACAGTTTTATGGAGTAATGGTATATTCACAATCCAGAAAGATGAATTACTCCAGTCAATAGGTTATGTTATAGATCATTTTTTAAATTTGCATTGTGGTCACATTGCTTTACAAGCTGCATTTACAATCTAGAGGTACACGATAGCGACCTTCAGGTGTAGGATACCAACTCCCACCCACCACTAAGGCACCCCACTTTCCCCTGGGACCCCTCCCCACTTGCCCTCCATCCTCTGTTCTCTCAGCTACGGGAGGAGATTATACTAAGCAAACAAGCAAAAAGAGGGACAACAGATACCAAATAGTCCCACTCACGTGTGGAGTAGAGAGAAACAGAACAGAGAGTCAGACAAAATCAAACCAAAAGCAAACCCCAGTAATCTGTGGATTGTTTAGTATACTTTTGATTCATCGTATTAGACTGAGGCCCAAATTCCTCTTCAGATGATGGCAAAAGAAGTAAGAAATGGCCTCTTCAATTTCTGAATTTGCAGATTTTAATCTTTCACCAAGATTACACACCAAATGAAACAGGAAAGCTGGAAGGAAATTAGGCAGGAGACACTCAACCAAACATATGACATGTGCTTGTTCTACTTTGCCATTCATCGCATTCGATAATGAACTGAGAGGGATACAATCATCTTCCGATTTGGCACCTTCCCTGGACGTACCTAAAGAGACTGAAGGGAGCTAGCAGATGACAGAGCTACTACTACACTGCAAGACACTTTGCTAGATTCTTTTACCAGCTCAATGGAACATATACTTATCGATCACTTTGTGCAAGCATTGAGCTTGTTTATAATCCCTCTGCTCAACTTCCACAGGGGCTACCTAGTTAGGTATCCTGGGTAAGATGAACACTGAGGCCTGATTCGTGCTGAATAAGTGAACTCTAATGGAAATTCAGAAACTGTTGGCACCACCTTATAGAACCAAATAAACCACCATTGACACAAAACAAGGCTAATTATGCAGACTGAGTCGTACTTTGGTTTTAAAAATGATACTGACATGCCGCAGAGTGGGGTATTTATCCCAATAATCTTGTACTTTTTCAAACAAACATTTGCATATAAATTGCCTTGAAGAATATGTTATCAAGTCAGAAGGTAGAAGAGACTCTGAATTAATTTTAATCCTACTGGAGCTTTGCAGATCTGAAGTTTACTGCTATAACAGAATCTCTTAAAAACTTTCCATTTGGTGGATATAGTTCTTAGTGCTAAGTTTCAAAACTTTCCACAGCTTCGGGACTGCAGAATAACATCCTCTTTAAATCTGCTCATATGTATGCACTGTGCCTCTTTCTTGGAAAATATATTGGCATTAAAATCTAATGCTTGCAGAGAAGGAATACTGTGTTAATCTTTTCATGTGCTGTGAAACTAAATAAGGTTCTGCACTACTACCTGTATAAAATCTGAAATCTGAGTTCTTCAGATTGGCCGGCTGAAAATGAGTCAAACTGGCTCATGGTAATAAAACATTTCAATTTGGGGGGAATTTTTTAGCTAGTTTATGATTTTAAAAGCTGAAAATTTCTTTTTACTTATGCCACATGATGCCACCTAATGACATGTGGCCAGGAAACATAGTTAAAATCTTTAAAGAAATAAATTAGAAAAACTTCATTATCGTCCAAATTGTTTTATGTTCACTGTAAGTTCTTCTAAGATTTTTTGTTAATTTAATTACGTTCTGTGCATCTCTGCGTAACAATGCATTTTTCATCTAAAGTAACTCTTCGAGCATCCCTGAAAGACCAGTAAGTATATTTTGAGGAATATGGAACTGAATCTAGTGAGCTAGCAAAGGGTAGGTCGTTAGTAGCCTTGCCCAACACGGTTGCTGCCAGCAACACTGCATCAGAACTTCCCTTCCCTCTCAAGACCTTCCTCAGCAGAGGGCATTCATTTGATGTATTATGCAGAAGGGATGTTGCTGGTCAACATCAGGAATATAACTAGGACAAATTTTAAAATAAGCACCTTGATTCACAGATCTTGAAAATTAGCCACGACTTATGGCGCGTGTTCTCTCGTTCTCTCTCTCTCTCTCTCTCTCTCTCTCTCTCTCTCTCTCTCTCTCTCGGCAATGGGGGCAAGAAGAATGCAAGGAACTATGGTGATGGTGAGGATGCTTTGGAGGTGGGAGAACTACAGTGACCACAGCTGAGGGGAGAAATGATATACTGTCCAAAAATTAACAACAATGGAGGAAAAAAGTGCTTCAAAATTAAATATTAAAATTCTGCTAGACTAAAATGCTGTGAAGTCAGAGCTATTTCTAGTTTGTTTACGATGGTCATGTTTAGCATCTAGCACAAGGAAAGAACATTTTTCCATTTCAATTATTTCTTGGTTTGTTTCAAATATTTACATAATTCCTTCTGAATATTAAAAATTGATTTGAGATCTCTAAGGAAAAATTAACAGCAGTTATAGTCATGATTAAGATTTTTTCATAAGGCTCTAAAGCATTTCATTTGCATTATCTTATTTGAGCTTCATAATCCTGTGATGAAGAGAATCCTTATAATCCTGATATTACAAATTTACTTATTAAAACTCAGAAGTTAAGTCATTTAAGTATCTCAAAGCTAGTGAATGATAGCTTTCTTCTTGTCACTTTTTCATTTCAGTTTGTTCTTTCTTATTATAAAAATAACAAAAGGATGTGTTTTAAATCACAGGATGACTACTCTGGTTTATATATGAGGGAAATAGGAATCCCTGCTTCAGAATTTATGCTAACAGCTGTGTTTTACTTATTCATGTTTAGTAACTCATAAATGGGGATTTCTGATGGTCTCCCTCTAATTAAATGTCAGATGTATTTCCTGAGTGTGGTTTTCAAGAAATTGCCCTAGGCAAGAAATGTAGGCATTGCCAGTGATTTCATGAAAATTTTTGTGGGCCGCCACTGTATTTATCTGGGCTGCCGCTGCAGTAACTTGAAATTAGTCATTATATATAAAATTGCTTATATTTCTGAACATTGACATTATTCTGTTAAAAAAGCTTTATAATTTTAAACAAATACCATTAACTATGTCTTGTGCATTTAATACAGTGACTATTGGAGAGCGTTTTTAGTGTTCAGTTTTCTGCTAATGGTAGCCAAATTTTTATTTACTATGATTATATTTCCCATAAGCTCTTGAACAGCTGTTTGATGGTTTCTTTGGAATTCTTTTCTGTAAATTCCTACATCTGAGCCACGTTGGTGTAGCTAGCTATCGACTGCAATGGAGATACGTTTTTCAGTTTCTTGCAAGTCTAATCTCCTTTATTACACACTGGACATTATTAATATCATATTGTCAAAACTCCTGTTTCTGTTATATTTTTCCTGAATGTTATTGATTTTTCTATAACTAGCAATTAACATGGCTGCACCAAATATGTAAGCTTGTTGCCTCTGAAGTGGAGCAGCATGTAAAATTTTTCATTCTTTCAACATTTTTAGCTATTTTCTTTTTTTTTTGTGGAGAATTAGGCTTTTCTCTTACATCTGCATAAAATATCAGCCATTAATTGAGCAGTTAATATTCAAGTTAGGACTCTCCTTTTATAGCTGCATTTAACCATGATTATATTCCTCAATTCCAACATGCTTTTGCACGCCCATGCTCTACTAAGTCCTAAGCAAGTAACTGGGACTTTAAGATTCATTTATTTTTGCATACAAGCTGGGGTGCAGGCCAGAAGCATGGGGTGGCGAGAGGGTTCACCAGAGACAGAGTGGGGAGCAGAACAGGCAGATCCACTGAAACACACTGCTGAGGGGAGCAGCAGGCGAGGCAGGAGATATCTGCCGTGCCATGTGGGAATCTCCCCAGCCGGGCGTCGAACTCAGGTCACCGCTGCCGACAGCTCCACAGTGCAGCGCTTAACTGCTGCACCACCAGTGAGGCCCTAACTGGGACTTTATGCTGGAGCCCATACTCCCACCTCGCTCCAAGTGAAAAGTCACATACAGTTAAATTTTACCCAATAAATTTCAGTCTTTACATGATAGAGAAAACTGACCAACACAAATTAACACAAATATTACCAATAGGTATCAAAATAAACATAATAATACAGAATTCACCTGCCCCTCAAACATGGAAAATTCCAATTAGTGATCAAATATTTAACCACCAAGAAAACATCAATAAAGTCCAAAATTAGAAGTATTTCGAACCTCTCTCCTTGCAATTCAGTAAAATACTAGTAATGTAATCTTTAAGCAAAAGACCCTTCTCCTTCAAAATTAAAAATAAAAATTGTTGTAGAAAAAAAAATCTTGTATTACCTCTTTGAAGGAAATGAAAATAGACGCCAATATTACAGGATTTATAAGAAATAATGACCTGTAATACATGCTGCCCTTTATTAATATTTTCTATTTCAGCACTGTATTTTTTTTCTTTCAAGCTAAAATGTAAATACTTGAGAGCATGCAAATTATAAGCAATTGTTTTGAAATTTCATTTCCTGTAGCTTATCTTCATTCTAACTTGGGCTAATATTTATAAGCATTGGTGTAGGAAGTATCTATTAAATTTAAATAAATATAACAACTAATATCTAGTATTTTTTAAAGATTGATTTTTAGCCAGGAACATTACTTCTCAGAGATAAAATTACATGTATCTTAGAAATGTTTTAATTCCCTCATTCCCTTCACTGTAAGTCTGAACACTCACACAATCTCAAAAGTTCTTTTTTTTTTTCATAGTTACAAATTTGAGGGAAACTGTCACCGGTAAAACTATTAGCACATCTGTTTTCGTTCAAATACGAGTCTTGAGGATTTTGCACCTTTTTTCCTTGTCTATACAATTATTAATCACTGTAATGATTAAAATCATAATTTTATACTTACTCTACCAAACAGGAAATAGAAGCAAAATGTTTTGTTGCTTGAACTCATTCACAGTGAGAATGAGTGGCTGATATGGAACTTTGTCCCAGAATCTGGATGTTAACCTCAGTGCTATTTTTAACATAAAACTACATTACTTGGTGCACTAATGCCTGTCTGAACACATTTAGTTCCAATATGATGGAAAATCAAAGTTGATAATGGTAATTTATTTTACTCAACAGTCATTCACCATACCAAGAATTCTCAAAGAATTGGTCAGAGTTGAAAAGAAATTGTGACCTTAAACTCGGTAACAGATTCAAGAGGATGTGACCTCCTATCCTGGTTTCAAAATCAGTCATTTTGAAACAACAAAGATTATCTTTTACCAAACTGTTCAAGCTCTAAAATCAAAGCAGAACTCATTTATTTACATTCACACATCTTACAGGTCCTACTAGATCTATTTCTTTGATACTTGGATCATAAATTCTAATATTCTTAATATTTAAAGCTATTGCTCCTCCAAGAATGTTATTACTTCCAGGTAAATTATTTAGAGCATGCTTCTACAGGTAGCACTTTCAATCACACACATATCTCCAATTACATATTACCTTTATGTAAAAGAAGCAATAATAGTTGTGCCAAAACTTCCCTTTTATGCTGCCACAAAAAAGAGTAAGTTGATTTGCTTTTTAGGGTGAGATCGATTATTTCTAATAGCATTTTTCTGATCATTCAAACATTACTTTGCAATCAAAATCAGAATAATATCTCCAGAGAGTTCTTGCTCCTAACAAAGAGGGAAGGTGAGGCAGGTGGAAAGGCAGAGGACCAGGAAATGCCTCATAGGCTTATTGCCTCAGTTCTTTTCAACAATCAGGCCTTGGAAATTCATGAATGGCAACTATTCACATTAAACAATATACAACTTGTCTATGTATTTACACTGCTTTTTACTTCTTTGAGACTTTATCTCTCTTTAACTCATGTGACCCGGCTAACAGCACCTGCAATCAGCCCCACTGCATATAACGGGTAGTGATGGGGCACAGGTGTGTGCTAGTACAGGCATCTCAACACCGCTGATGTTCACTTCAGAATAAAAGTATTCATTTGCTGGAGCCTGCCTAGTAAGTATTGACTGTGAGTTCCTCTAGAATGGCCTTGAGTTTAGACTCCCTTCACGTGAGACTGAAGAGGCACTGAGATGACAGAAGCTGCACTGAGACTCCTCCCCCTAGGGATGGACAAACGGGCACGCTCCGTGTTCCTCCCTCTCACGTACACGTTCTCTGTCCTCACAAGGGTCCGTCCCCAAAGAGAGATCCTCACCCCCACGAGACAGAGAGCAGGCATGATGGGGTAGCTAGTGCCGTGGAGCACACAAATGGTCCTGAGACAGCAAAACAAAGAGAGGCAGAGACAAGCATGAAGTAACTAGCAAGGCAGGAAAGGCGTGGTTTGAAACTGTGGCCAACACCCTCGTGGCTAGCAGAGGGGAAGGATGCAAGTGACTTTGTGCAACAAGCCAGAGTTAAGCTGGTGTAGAGGAGGGAAAGAGCAACAATACTAAATAGAGGAAAAATGAGAAGAAAAATTCAAAGAATGAAGAAGGAACAACAGCAGATGGCAAAACACAAATAAAGACAACCAAGACTATTTCAAGGAAAACAAACAAATCTCCAAAGCAGATTCAAGTAAATGTGCACAGCTTGAAACAGAGCAAAGGACCATGTGAGGGAGCGTCAGTTAAACATGACGGGATTGCATTATTTTGTGCTTGGCTCTTCTGAGTTGGTTTTGTAAAGAAAGGATATTGTGTTAGACTGAGATAAATGAGGGACTTCCTTGAAGTTTATGAGGAAACGTGTCAACAGAATCCTAATACAATTAACCTGCTTAAATGTCTTGAATACCTTCGCATAAACACAAGAATATCTGTGTTTATGCGAAGGTATTCAAGACATTTAAGCAGGCTAATGACAATTCAGTTACAACTGGAAATAAACTGTTTCTTTGTATCACATGGGAAAACAAGTCTCTAAATAGTGGCAACTATTTAAAAATGATCCAATTAAAACCAAGTTATTTTAGAAATGACAGTACAAGCTTATACGAAATAGTCTTTGGAAAGGCACTGGAAGCGCATTTGAAAACAAAAGGATGAAATCAAATCATGTTTATGATGTAGTATTTGAAAACCTGTCATCATAGAATATATAGCATATATGGACTCGGTAGAAAGTAATAAAAATGATATAAAGAAGGTAAGCTCAGTTTAGGTGATAATCTCTTAGTAAGAATTCAGCAAATAGCAGGGTGATTTTAAAGTTATTTATAACCAATCACTCAAATTAAAACAGCAGAAATCCAGTGATCATCTAATATTTATTACATTTAAATCTTTGTACACAAATTTTTAAAATGCCAAATACATTATGGATCTACCTTATCAGTCAACCAAGTTGTAATAGGCAAGAGTCACGCAGTGAAAAAATAGTCCAAATTCCTCTGCTTTCAGTTAGTTTTTTTACTATTACTTGCCAAAGGAATTAGAGTTGCTTTAATTATGAATTTGCTTTATGCCTATGAAGATGCTTCTCTTCATTTTCTCTTGCTGTGTAATGTGTTTCTGCAAGCTTTGTGGCTTCAAGCAATAGTCATGTAGGTAAGAAAACAGGGTCTGACTCAACTCAATTCTCTGTTCAGCTGTCCAGCGGCTGAAAAGAAGGCATCAGTGGGTCTGCATTCTGCTCCAGAGGACTGATTGCCTAGGAGTCCACTGCTAGGCTAATCATATTGTCAAAACTCAGTTCCTTAAGGCTGCAGGACTGAGATTTTCAGTCACTGGTGATTTCCTGTCTCAGAAATCATCTCTCTGTACTAAGGGGAGGTCAGCTTCTTCAAGGGCAATGGGAGTCTGTTGTTACTTTAAGTTTCTTTAAAGACTCACTTGATTCACTCAAGTAAACTGATTACAGACCTTAACCAATTCTCCCAAATCCCTCAACTTTCCCGACAGCGGTCATTGTGAAATCAAGAGTCCATTACATGTCCCACTCACACCCAAAGAGAAGGGACCCCACAGAGGTGTGCACCGCTGGGGGTTACTTAGGATTCTAACTACCATGATGCTCATATGGCATCATTTTAAACCAACCTAGTAACAAAGTATTAGTATTTAAAATCCTATAATCACTTGCCAGAGACGGAATGCTAAAAGCAAACGTATCATCCTATAGTTTGGGAGGTGGGAACTGAAGAGTCTCAATGGGCTAAAATCTAGGTGTTTGCGGGGTGCTGCTCCTGCCTGGCACACTGGGGGGTCATCAGTTTTCTTTTTTTTTTTAAGATTTATTTATTTATACAAACAAGCTGGGGTACAGGCCAGAGGCGTGGGGCGGCGAGAGGGTTCACCAGAGACAGAGCGGGGAGCAGAACAGGCAGATCAGAAATACACTGCTGAGGGGAGCAGTGGGCGAGGTAGGAGAGGTCTGCCGCACCGTGTGGGATTCTCCCCAGCCGGGTGTCGAACTCGCATCGCCGCTGCCGACAGCTCCACAGCACAGCGCTCAACCGCTGCGCCACCGGGGAGGCCCGGTCATCGGTTTTCTTATCTTTCCTCGTGTGTAGAAACAACCTGAGTTCCATAGCCCAGGGTTCCCCATTTTCACAGCCAGCAGTGGACAGGACTTAGTACTTTTTTCTGGCTCTGCCTTTTCTGCTTCTCTGTTCCACTTATCAGCACCCATAATTACACTGGGGTCACCTGAATTATCCAGGCAACCTCTCTTGCTCAGTGTCAGCTGGTCAACAACCTTAATTCTACCTTGAACCGTAACTGTTCTTGTTACATGATATCAGAAATTTAGAGCTTCCCAGGGTTGGGGTGCAGGGGTCCTTCTGTCCACTCTCCTGCCTACTACACACATGCCTATCAAATTTGGGAGAATTTACCATAGACATGGTAAGTCACGTCATTAATTTAGGTCATTTTGTACATTCTATTTTTAGAATTTTGCAATTTTCTTTAAACATTCAAATATTGGGGCCTCCCTGGTGGTGAAGCAGTTGAGCGTTGCACTGTGGAGCTGTCGGCAGCCGCGACGCGAGTTCGATGCCCGGCCAGGGAGATTCCCACATGGTGCGGCAGACCTCTCCTGCCTCGCCCGCTGCTCCCCTCAGCAGTGTGTTTCTGATCTGCCTGTTCTGCTCCCCACTCTGTCTCTGGTGAACCCTCTCGCCGCCCCATGCCTCTGGCCTGTACCCCAGCTTGTATGTATAAATAAATCTTAAAAAAAAATTCAAATATTGTACATTTGTTGCTGACCTTATTCCTGTTGTGCAACCAGCTCAGGCTGGGCAGGTTCAGGCGACGAAAAGAGATTTAGAATCCTCAGTAGCAGCTGCAGAGGCTGGTGTTGGGTGGCAGCTAAAGCCCTGAATTAATTCCATTTTCCCTAGAATACCTCAGTACTCCTCTTTTTTGGAGCAACTGCTTGTGGCATTGAATTATTCATCACGGTTGTCACAAGTTCAGTTTACTATTTAGCAACGTGATTGATTTTGCGTGTTCATCTTTTATTCTATCTTGCTGAACTCATGTATTGGTTCTAGAAGATTTTTGACAGAACACTTGGCTTTTTTCTGTATGTGTAGCTGTTATTTGGAAATAAGGAAGTTTATATTTCTTTATAATCTGTATTCTCTTTTATTTTCCTTTGCTTATTGAAACGTCTAGAAATGCAAGTCCTAAGCTGAGTATGAATATGAGCGGGCATTCCAGCTTTGTTCTCTATCTGGGTAAATAATCATTCTGTCGGCATTATGTTTCATGTTCACTACAGGGATTTTATTACCACAATTAGTTAAATTGAAGTAATTATCCTCTAATCTTACTGAGATTTTTTAAATCACAAATGAGAGCTGGGTTAGATCAAATTCCACATCAGAAAAGTGGGGGAAATCCAAATAAAGTCTGGCGTGTACTCACAGTTAACTTCTCCGCTTAGATAAATGTGCGGCAACTCCGTAAGATGTTAACATTAACAGAAAGTCGATGAGAACTTATGAGAACACTCTACATTCTATTTGCAACTCTTGGATTTCTAAAATATTTCAAAATAAAACAACAGAAAATCTTGAGAAATATTTAGTAGGTCACTAAGTCCCCTTTTAGATCATTGATTTGACTTGCTACTGGAGACTTCGAAAAAAAAATAACTGCTTATCATCTGAATTCTGATGTTATTTTTTATATGGGTAAAAAGAAGGAGAGCTGCTGGGAAAGTCTCTGTGCTGTGCTGCTTGTTCACAATAGTAGCTGTGGTTACCTTGACCCCCTTCCCAAACAATAAAGGTTATGATGGATGGGGTAGGTAAGTTTCCTTATAAATGTATAAAAACCTGCCATTCCTGTGATGGGACTCAGACTTTTGGGAGTTATCCCACTGGGCCCGCCAGTGTGACCATTAATCTCTCTCTCTCCGCCTCTCTGAGTGCCGCCTGGTTTCTCCGGGAAAGTTGCCGTAACAATACCAGCCAAACACCAGCTCGTGGTGGGGCCCAGAGACAGAAAACTTCTTCAGGGGCAGGAAAAGTGAACCCAAGCTGTGTTGCCTCTGAAGGGCCGGCCAGAGATGGGCGGCATGAGACGGGATGATGCAGGCCAGAGTTTCCTGGGGCGGGAGAGCGGCAGGGCACTGCCCTGGGTAGCAGCCGAGCACTGAGAAGCCGGCTCTGAGACTCAGGCTACAGGGTCTGCCTTTGAAAGATGGAAGAAGTGGTGCCAGGAACGCTGAGCCTCTTTTTGGACACAGGCTCCCAGAACATCAGACTACAGGCATTTATGTGAGCGCCACCCACACAGTGAAGGGAAAACAATGAAGAAGAAAACTTGAAGATATAGTAAGTAAAGCTTCCAAAGTGAATGAAAGACAACAAGCCACAGATGCTAGAATCACCAAGAAATGTTAAGAATATGAAAATGAGAGGGCTTTTTCTAATTATCATTATTCTTTCTTGCCCTCCCAATTTGTTCAGTCATGCCATCTCTATTTTGTCAGGGAACAGAACACTTGTGTTAACTTTTAAATGATACATCCAAATTCACAATGTTTTCGCCTTCCTTCTCCATTTAGGTAGATACACTGAAATTCTATTTATTTTTTAAAAATGTCTTTTGGTTCACTTAGTTCACCTAGGAAGTTCACTAAAAATTTCTTGAGAATAACCATCCTCTATAATTTACACAATCAAATTTTATTTTCTGTTGCCTTCATATACTTTGGGAAGGTGTAACATCTTCATGTCATCCCCCCTCCCCGAGGATTCAAGAGTGTTTGTTCCACTGTTACTCAGCTTTGATGACTGTTCTGGAGAATTCTAAAACCAGCGATAATTCACTTAAGTCTTTTTAAATAAGGTAGTATTTGTGTCTCACAGCACAAAGCTATTTTTATGCAATTTTGGTAACTTTATGTCATTAACTTTATGGCATAAACCATGGAGTTGACTCTACTGGATTCTGATATATTCACTCTTCTTTATTATGGGGAGTCATTCTTTTTGGTTATAATTATGTCTCTGTATACTTCTTCTGGTTACTTTCTGCTTTCTCTAGGTAGGACAGTTACACAAGGGTAGAGGACAGGTTGCCTGCTGGTCTGGGGTTCTGCTGAGAATATCATGCATCCATCTCTTGAGAGGAGGTTCTCCTTACCTCTAGATTTGTCCATTTAAATAAATTCATTTTTATTTTAAGTAATTATTTTCCAGGTCTTTGCTGCTTCCACTCAACTCTAATGCTGACTGACAGTTTTTACTCTTTCTTTTTATTCATGTAGCTTAGTAGCTAGGTCATAGGCTATTCCTGTTTTGGTAAATATTCATCATAACTGTCAGGAATAGTTTACAAGACCATCTTTCAAGGCACATCTTTCAGGAATTTGCCAAGGACTGAGTCTTCAATTCAAACCTGACAATGGGGAAAGCAAAACCATGACCTTATTTTCACAAGGAAGATAATCCAATTCCCTCTACCACAGTAGGAATGTTTGTGTAGGTGGTGATGATATCGCAGTGCGGGAAGAAGGTGCTAGACAAATATATTAACCCTGTAATTCTGGTTAAGCTCTTCAACCTGTTTATGGATCTAAGACAATCACCAGGGAACTTGTTTTACAGGAAAGACCTGGGAAGGACCCCAGTGCTGAGGCAGATGTCTCTCTGACGCAAAGACCTCTAGCTGCTGAAACCCCTCGCTGATTTACTCGTTTTCACTTCGTAACTGAATTCCTTCCCCCGGCCCTTTCCTCGCCTATAAAAGCCCAAAGTCTCCCTGTTTAGCTCCCATCACTTAGTTGGTGCCATCTCAGTAGTAAACTGTTCTCCCTGTTTCAAACACTCGGGCCCCACACCTGATTGTCCCAGACAGTGCAACAGCATTCGGACCTTTTGGAACAGTGATTTTCTGCGCCATCTCCCATTCAGCCTCACTTCCTCTGATACAGAGCCAAATCTACTCCTGTGATCAGCATCTGTATCTTTTTTTTTTAATTGCTGCAAACAAGGAATTTGAGACCCTGCGACCCTCAGCTTCCACCGCACTGTGAACAAGCAGTGACCCTGGGCCTCCAGCTTTGCTGCCTTTTCTCCAGTGCAGAGCTACGACTTGCTTTCCTCTCCAGAGCTGCCTTTTCTCCATGTTTGTCTTGGGCTTAGCTATGCCCTATCCTTTCTTCTCATTAAAAATGTGAATAGCTGGAATATTTCTCATTTTTCTTGTTTTTTAGTAACTTCTAAAAAACAAAAGTGAGAACTGTTGATTTTCCAGCAGTTCAAATATTATAAACCAAAAATGCTACTAGAGTTGCCTTAATTTTAACTCAGGACCAACAAAACTATCCAAGTCAACTAAATTACTTGTTAAATTATGATTTTATGAAAGGCATTTAAGATAGACTTGCCAGGAGACTATTACATAAACTTGTTCAATGATTCGTAAGTAGTGCGCGCATGTGTGCGCGCGCGTGCGCGCACACACACACACACACACACATACACACACACACAAACACACATTATTACCTATTTCAGGTTACCCAAAGCAATCTAGGATCTGCTTGTTAAGCTGTTTCCATAAACTCTAGATAGATACCAGAAAAGCTATGTGAACTCTAGGTCTATCTGTCAAACCACTACTATTTGTAAAGAATTCTATTCAAAGGCAAAATAAATAATAAAAAAAAAATTGATGCTGGTCTTATAGCCCTTCTCTCCTCTTGATTAATACATGAATGGCATAAAACTTAATTTAACTGAACCCTCTCTATACTTTAAGGCTGAACTCATTTCTTTTTATATTTTTTCCTATTATTCTACATCACTTAATTCTAATTCATTTTATGCCCAAAGGTTTCACAATTTTTCTCATACAAATATGAACTTCATTAATGATGTTTGAAGACATTTTCTCTATGACATATTCTTGACCAAGAATTTTAGGATCTCATCACTCTTGAGAGGTCCCGACTGTGTCAACCCCCTAACCCAGCCTTTCCAAGAGTCTTCTCCTTCAAGAGAAATGTGAATGTTCTTTAATAACGAAAGGATGTCATGAATAGGACATATTATTAGATAATTTGCACCTTCTCCAGGACCGATATTTTATAAAAATAAACTATCACCCATGTTCACTATAGAAATACAAACAGTGTTGTCATTCAACAAACATAGGTTGGTAATTTCTTATGTGCCACTCAATGTGGTATATGCTCGCTCATGTGGTTTATCATTTGGAGAGGAAAAATAACATTTATAGGGTTTTTAAATAATCATACATTTATTTATCTATTTGTTGAGGGAACACTGGCTTACATGGCTGCTGGTATTTTGGAAGTATAAGATGCCCCCTTCATGTGTGGTCACCAGGGTATTCCATGGTCAGAGAATCCTCCCCACAGTTCATTGTGCTCCCTCCCTCCTCTCTCTCCTCCCGCCCTCTCTTCTGGATGCTTCAGCTCTGTAGTCAGCTTTCCAGAGTTAGTTTTTAAGTTTGTCTTTATTGGACCCTTTGTCTGCTTCCCTCTATTCCACACACACACGACACCATCCGACACCGATCTCTGCTTCCATCTGACTTCAGCGAACACCATCCCCTCTAGCTCACCCGCGCCACCACAATGGCATGAGCTTATCTTTGCTGATCACCCAGTCATGTTCCATTGTGCATCGATTTTTAATTGGGGAAAATATAAAAATAAGACAGGACAACAGAAGAGCACTGCCACTTAGACTGGGCTTCATGTAAGTTATAATTCAACAAGAATCATAAAGATGAATGATAGTAGCTAGGATGAGAAGGTGGTAGAAAGGAAAAAGGTGCACATTTCTTACCCACTTTTCTCTACTTGTTTAAGGGTTTGGCATTGCTATAAAACAGTAACATACACCATATTAATTGCTTCATATATTATTAGAATTAAATTTTTAAACGATTGTGTAACTTGGAACAAAGTTTATTCGTTTCTAGACTTCAATGATGGCAAACTCTGTAACTAATCAATGGTTTATAATTGGTCATTTTTATTCTCAGAAATATGGTTTTCAAAAAAAGAGCTATTGAATCAATCATCTAATGGAAGAGGCTAGTCCTAGCACTGCTTTCCAAAAGTGATTAGAAGTACCTCCCGTCAAACTACAGTAGCTTTGGTTCTATTCAAACATCTCTTTGTTTATCTTCTTGCCCTGAAAGCTGACTGAATATTGCACTAGGACGAGATGGAACACTCCCAAGAGCATGAGCCAGTAATGACTTTCCAAACTTCCTTGTCTGGGGTCATAAAACAATAAATGAAAGAAGAACGTGGCAAATTTAATACTTTATATCATTTTCTATTCTTAGTCCATAGCAGGACAGTCTTTTTAATGCTTTTTAAAAAGATTTTATTCATGTTTTTATATTTATTCATGCATACAAGAGCTGGGCTACAGGCCAGAGATGCAAGGGGAGGAGGAGTGAGAGGGTTCCCCAGAGACAGAGCGGGGAGCAGAACAGGCAGATAGACTGAGATACACTGCTGAGGGGAGCAGTAGGGAGACAGGAGAGGTCTGCTGAGCCCTGTGGGAAGCTCCCTGGCTGGGGATAGAACTCAGGCCATGTTGGCTATGGACAGCTTCATAGTGCTGAGACTTAACCCCTGCCCCACCAGGGAGGCCCATTTTTTTTTTTTAAGGAGGAATCACTTTAAGCATTTATCCTGAGTAACTGATATGCAAGTCTTTGTCAAAGATTTCCACTTCACATATTAAATTATGTCATATGTATTTATCAGGTTATTTTTAATGCTCTAGGCAAATATCCACTGAGTATCTATCTCTTTCTACTTCCTTCTCCCTTCTCTTTCTCTCTCTCTCTCTCTCTCTTTCTCTTTCTCTACTTTCTTTCTCCTTTCATCTGTCTTTCCATCTATCCCTCAAACTTTTACCTATCACCCATCCATCATCAATATCTTTCTGTTTCTCTTTCATCTATCACTATCTTCCTATCTTTCAGCTATCCAAAAATGTATTTCCTTCAACTTCACAACTTCCCAAATGCAACTGAAATACAGAGGTGGAGTTTTCCCAAAATGAAATGTTATAAAAAGTGCAATAAATAGGCCTCCCTGGTGGTGCAACAGGTTAAGCGCTGCGCTGTGGAGCTGTCGGCAGCTGCGACGCGAGTTCGACGCCCGGCCGGGGAGATTCCCACATGGCACAGCGGACCTCTCCTGCCTTGCCCGCTGCTCCCCTCAGCAGTGTATTTCTGATCTGCCTGTTCTGCTCCCCACTCTGTCTCTGGTGAACCCTCTCGCCGCCCCATGCCTCTGGCCTGTACCCCAGGTTGTATGCACAAATAAATAAATCTTTCAAAAAAACTGCAATAAATAAAATTGACGTTTTATACATTGCGATAGTTTGATAAAAAAGATGAATTTCGGGCTCTCTGATCTTCCCTGTTGGTGCCAGCCACGCCCCTGAGACACGGCAGCAAAGGACAGAGAAGGGACTTGGTGCGGCGGGCGGGGCCTCTGTGTGTCCTGTGCTGCACCAAGCACGGCTTGTCTCCGCAGCTTCGCCAGGGACGCCTGCCCCTTCTCCTCTGCTGCCGGGTGGGCATGGCCCTCAGCCACCGCTTCATCAAGCGCATTTTCTGGCCTCAGCAACAGGCCAGCAGCCCTCAAGGTCCGCATGGACTCCCAGGGCTAAGGGCCTCTGCCACCAGCCCCTGTGAGGGCAGAGGAGGGAGAGAGGGGTCCACAGTGGCTGGCGCCATCGCCACGCTCATCCCACACACCGGCCATCTGCTGGCCTCGTCAGGGTCCCTTCCCAGAGCCCCTCAGCAGGGGAGGGGCCTGAGGAGCCCCCCGTCATCACGCACCATGAAGGAAGCACAGTGTACCCAGGGGAGAAAGACAGACTCAGGGGAGAAAGACAAACTCACACCTAACAAAAAAGGCGGCATTTTAGGCCTATATATAAGGTACACACACAGAGAGACACCCCTGCAAATAAGTCACAACTCTGGAAAATATTTAGTACATGTTTTATCAAGAATTAAATAATCCTACTAGTGAAAAAAAACCAACAAGATATTAAAAAGCCAATTAAAATGTCCTCCAATAGGCTCATTTCAGCATCATCCCCAGAGGTATAAGAGCTCGAGAGGGATGCACGACAGAGGGATGGCACTTTAAAGATTCTAGAAAAGGTGAATATGGAACTTAATTTAGGAAAAAATGTAACTATATGGCAGAGGAGATTGGCCTGAAAGGTCCTGATGAGGGACTAAAGCCTATTCATTATTCCAAGGGAAAAGGAATATATTTTGTGCCTTGTGCTCTGCCTGCCTCTTAAAATATCTATCTCTCTCTCTCTTTTTTTTTAAAGGTTTATTTATTCATGCACACAAGCTGGGGCACAGGCCAGAGGCGTGGGGCGGTGAGAGGGTTCACCAGAGACAGAGTGGGGAGCAGAACAGGCAGATGGACGGAAGCACACTGCTGAGGGGAGCAGCGGGCGAGGCAGGAGAGGTCTGCTGCGCCATGTGGGAACCTCCCCGGCTGGGCGTCGAACTCATGTCACTGCTGCCAACAGCTCCACAGCGTAGCACTTAACCGCTGCACCACCAGGGAGGCCCAAAATATCTATATCTCAACGGGTATTTAAATATAAGCAACATGGATGTAATGGAACTATAATAATAGTGACTAAAATACAAAAACTGTGCAAGTTCAGTTAATCACCTGTATTATTCCTGTTTCATATTTCTCAAAAGTGAAAGATTTCATTTAAATTTCTGGAAAAAATTAATTTTTTTCCAGAAATTCAATTTAATTTTATAATTAAAATTATAAACTATTGGAAATACTGACAAATGCACCATGGTTATAGTAGACAACCACAGTTCCTATTCCTATAGTTTTACTTTAAAACACATTTGAGTATGTGTTTCCTTCAAACAGCAGAAACTCTTCACAAAAATGAAAATTAAATAGACTGCTAACAGTTTATAAATGACTAACATGAGTTAAGAAATCAGTAGCTCAAAAAGTGGAAAAACTAACAAAAATATGATTGATTTATTATTATTTAATTTATCTATTTTATTTTAAAATGACTCTATTGTAAATTGTTATTGTACAATAGCTATTACCTGGCTAAGAAATTAGGAAGACTTTTACTAACACAAGGACTAAGGAAAGAATGCCAAATTAAAACTGATCAGTAGCAATTATCTTTGAATTGACATAACCACTTATGAGAAATAAAAATGACAGAGCTGGTCAACACTGGAACATATTGGTTTCTCATAGGCCTTCACTGAGTCTCAATTATGACCGAACTCTTTTTGCATTCAAGTTCATTTGCATTATCGATTAAAGCTAAATATGCACAATCTATGACCTGACAATTCTAGTCATAGACTTGCCTAATAGAAATTAAAAGATAGTAATAGAAAAGACACATAGTAGAATGTTACTAGCAGTGCTATTCGCAAAAGTCCTAAATTGGCAAATTATCAATTGCTCATTAGCAGTAAAACGGATATGAGTATGGCGATACATTCACACAATGGAATATTATCTAACAGGGCAAGAAATAAAATGACCCACATAAGATGGAACGATATGCTTGAAGCTTATAAAATGTGTAAAGAAAGTTATTAAAATATTATTGAACAATGCCACATATATACAATTGAAGGAAGCAATATTTATGTCAATAGAGGTCAGAAAAGTTACAGCCTTTGGGGTATGAGAGAAAATAATTGCAAGACAATACAAGGACTTCTGGGATGTTGATATTAACTTTCTTGATCTGGATACAGATTTGTGGTGGTATTCATTCAGTGAAAATGTATTGAATTGAAACATGATATATGACTCTTCCTATTGAGAACCCAATACAATTTTAAAGTCAAAAGTTCTTTTCTGTAACTGTGTTTTCAAGTATATTTTATTGCTAAAACTCAAAATGTACATCTTCCTTCAAGAGGAATATATTGAAACACAAGAAAATTTTTCTAGAGAAGATCATCTGATGCCAGTATTATTTTCCAGATAGCATCAGTGGATGTTTTACTGAACATGTCATGAGAAAATGACTACCTTACGTACATTTTGCATCTTATTTGTAATGAAATAAAATTCAAAGAAAAAATCTATACTGGGTTCATTTTTTTCTTTCATCTTTTCCATTGATTAAATCAGTGAGACAAATGTAAAATCTGATTTTATCTGATGTTAATGAATGTTACCTAAATGTCTCATTTAAATTAAATCAATGGAAGAAAGAACATATAAGTGGATCTAGAAATGAGTTTATTGTCTACCAATTACCCCAAATCATTGGTTCCGGATATTTTTGTGTGGGCTTACCATTTGTACACTCACATGACTTCATAGGGCAAAGGTCAACTCTGTCTCCTTTGCCTTAACTATTAGCACCATTACCAGAATACATAGAGCAAATTCTCTGACTCTGGCTTCTATTATGGCTATTTTTGTATGGCTTATCTTCTCTGTGACACTGTTAACTTCTTAGGGTCAGGGACTAGGCTTTGCTTATCGTTTTTATCTCTGCAAGAGCTGACCTGAAAGCCTCCCAGTTGAGAAGCATGTTGGATGAAGCATTTTCACTTCAGATAAGAAAAAAAATGAGGTCTCAGTAGAGACTTTAGAATTTCTATTTGGAGTTTCCTGGGAGCAGCACTCAACTTCAAATGGGGATTTGTTTAAAAGCTGCTTTTTTTAATATTGCATTTTTTATCAGGAGTAGCTTTGGAGAGACTGATAGAAATCACGCTCCATTAAAACATTCCTAACAGGGCCCTTGACATCTCTCTAATGATATCTGTGCATTTTTTAAAGTTCTATTAAAAAATTCTGAAACAGTGTCATAACAGTATAACCCCCATAGAAGGGGGGGTTCATGTTCCTTGCCCCACCTATTGAGGGGTGTTGCTGAGCAGAGAGGGAAACTAAGAAGGACTGGAGAAGACAAGAAGGAGGAAGGAGATTTGGAGGCGGCACTTTGAGCAGAGACACGTAAAAGCTGTGCTTGCTTCTCCACCTTGGGCTTGGACCTGGGGCTTGAGAGACATGGAAAGAGATACTTGGAAGACACTTGGGAGAGAGATGGGGGGGTGGAGGGAGGCTGACAATGGCAGCCTTTATTTTGACTTGTATTTTGATTTCGCTCTTTTCCTTCCAGCTCTCCTGGCCCCTTCTGCCCCTTTTTTGTTAGGAGGCAGGATGAGGGGCACCCCAGGACCTCTACACCTGCATGCTCTCCATGGGTTCTGCTATCTGCCTCATCAAAACACACTCTCAGTGTGAAAGACCATTATTAGAAAATAACTTTAACAGGATCAGTGTGCAATAGAGAGAAAAGAAACAGTATCGTTAATATAGTTTCCCAGTGAAACATCCAAGGTTACCCATCTCCTTATGGGTAGATGCCCAGCCAAACAGGGTTGCCCCAAAGCAGGTCTACTGAGGCCTGGAAGCTGCCCCAAGTCTCAGGCAAGGTGGTGGGGACCCAGAGGAAAGGGGCAGAAGGGGCCAAGTGAGCTGGAAGGAAAAAGCAAAATCAAAGCCCAAGTCAAGATAAAGGCTGCACTGTCAGCCTCCTGACAGACCTCTCACCCAAGTGTCTTCCAACTGGCTCCTTCCATGTCTCCTGAGCCCCAGGTACAAGTGCAAGGTCAAGAAGCAAGCATGACTTCTTCATGTGTCTCTCTGTTCCATGTGCCCCTGCAAGTTTTTCCTTAATCTTTTCTCCAGTGCTCCCTGGCCTCCCTTGTCTGACAGCTCCACCCTCCCTCAGATAGGGCAAGCAAACTGAAAACTTCCCTTTCTATGGAGATTATACTGATGTAATAGCTCTTTTGCCAGGGTGATTCTAGAAAAGCTGGAGGACTTTACATATAGTTGGTGAATACAACTTGGTTTCCCAGTTTTCCATCTATGAATAACCTGCAAAGTTAATGAGCATTTCTGAATGACTGGCTGAGAAGGAACAACAGGACAATTTTCTTGCATTGACATATTGCTAGAGGCTAACTCACTCTAGGACTGAAATTGGATGACAGCTGACATTTTAAAGGAAGCATTTGCTCATATAATTTGCTAAACATGACCATATGTCCAAGGTACATGATTTAGATTCCAAAGCATCAATATTATTACAAAGACAACAGTGATCAAAATACCAATGATTTTTAACTTGTTATAAACATAATTTTAGATTGAATACCACTGTTTTCATTGAGTCTAATTCATGATTGTATAGATAAGAGTATTTGGCTATGTCTACACAGACAGCAGGAAAATCTGGTTTTTGAACTATATGAAAGTTATCTTACAGCTAGACAAGAATATCCCTATGATCATCTCTGGGGATTTCTGGAAGTCAGCTAAAAGCTCTAGTTTATGATAAAGATGAGAAAGGATAACGAGTGATTTTAATGTCCTCTTTAAACTTTTAAATGCCTGTGGCAGAACCCAGGACCACTGCTAGGGAATTAATAGATGAAGGGATGATATCTGGCAGCCTCACTTCCCTACATGTTTTGGACACATTAGAACTAAGAAACAAATCTAAAAGGCTTTTCATGGAGTTATCTTAAAAGGAAGATCTTGGAGAAAAGTTTTGCACTCCATTTAGCTGATAACGGGCTGATTACAAAGATCTACAAAGAACTCACAGGATTCAATAAAAACAAAGTAAACAATCCAGTCAAAACATGGGCAGAAGAGCTAAAAAGGCCCTTCTCCAAAGAAGAAAAGCAAATGGCCAACAGACATATGAAAAAATGCTCAACATCACTTATAATCAAGGAAATGCAAATCAAAACAACTATGAGATACCACCTCACACCTGTGAGGATGGCACACATTAAAAATACAGGCAACAACAAATGCTGGAAAGGATGTGGAGAAAAAGGAACTCTTCTACACTGCTGGTGGGAATGCGAACTGGTCCAACCACTATGGAAAGCTGTATGGCGATTCCTCAAACTGCTGAACATGGAGCTTCCATACGACCCAGCAATCCCACTTTTGGGAATTTACCCAAAGGACACAAAAACACTAATCCGAAAGGATACATGCACCCGTATGTTCATTGCGGCACTGTTCACAATAGCAAAGGTATGGGAGCAACCCAGATGTCCAAAAATAGATGACTGGATCAAGAAGATGTGGTACATATACACAATGGAATACTATTCAGCATTCAAAGAAGATAAACACATGCAATTTGCAGAGATATGGATGGAATTAGAGGGGATCATACTCAGTGAATAAGCCAGAAAGAAAGAGAAAAATACCAAATGGTTTCACTTATAACAGGACTATAAGGAAACCAAATAGGAGAGAGACAATCAGCAGGGGGGG
>PVIJ01009755.1:0-64749 GCA_004024925.1 Scalopus aquaticus
GTCTGAAAGGCAAGGCACAATATTTAAAAGTCATCGTTTGTGTGTTGACCTGTAAGGACGAAGTACAATAGGATCCAGCTAAATAAAACAAACTTGTTTCTCAGGGCAAGTCAGCTTGGGCCCCCAAGAAAAAAGATAAAAACAAATTGACTGTTTCAGTGTCAACAAGGTCTTCGAACCAGGGTTACAAGCGTGTATGTCTAAGACACCTCAAGGTTATAAAACAAATTCCTAAAAGTTCAGGTTTATTGCTTTTTACTGAGTCACTGTCAAACCTCTGAATCCCATAGGGAACCTTTTATTTCAAAATCAATGTTGGAGTCTTGGAGGAGAAAACTGTCTCTGAAGCAATGGGCAGGCAGTCAGAAAAGGATTACAGGTAACTGAAGTCAACTTCAAAGGAGCTTTTCAAAATGTGAAGAATGTTCCTCACTGCTCTCTTTGACAGGACATGCCAGAAACTCTATCCTGTCCATCTACAAATAACTCATAGATTCATCACCACTGAGGATGTCTTTTGACTTGGTGAGAAAGCGTTTTTATTTGTGAAAAAATGAGATTTCAATGTGTCATTTCTCCAGTAGACACCCAAGAATACCACATATTCTGTACTTTTGTTCAAGGCTTAGCAACGCACTGCGTTTAGAATTTACAAAGTATTCGTAGATATTTGTGGTGAGAGGCTATAGACATTCCTAGTTTGGAAAATAGTAATAGGATGAATCAGAATATTTAGCTCCAATATTTTTTAACTCCAAATATTGGTGCATGTTTTTGATGTAAGCGCACTCATAGAAATGATGTGTGTGACTCAGTGACCACTCTCCAGTAAAGATATTTAGACTTGGTGCTTGTTTCTAATAATTTCTTAACTGTTAGGCAGTGTCACGGTTATTCACTTACAAATGGTCTACAAAGGCCCGCCCTCTCCGGTGGCACAAGGCATTATGTCTTAGCACTGTCAGCTGCTACCGCAGCAGGGTTCTATCCTGGCCAGGGAGCTTCCCACATGGCACAACAGACCTCTCCCCTTTCCCGTGTCCCCTCAGCAGTGTATTCCAGTGGATCTGCCTGTTCTGCTCCCCACTTTGTCTCTGGTGAATCCTCTCACCACCCCCAACACCTCTGGCCTACACCCCAGTTCTTGTATGCATAAATAAATAAATCTTGGGGCAGGGGGCAACCAGGGCCCCCCTGGTGGCTCAAGGGGTCCAGTCTCAGCACTATGAAGCCATCCGCTGCCACTGCAGCATGAGTTCTTGCTCATATATGCACAGCCCCAGCTCTTGTATGCACATATAAATCAATCTAAAAAAAAAAAACCATCCTACAAAAATGAATGGATGACAGGCTCGAAAATGAACTTCTACCGTGGAAGTTTAATTTGCTCACTTGTCTTGTGTCTACAGCAGAATCACTTCAGTGGCTTTGCAGATTCAGAACTTTATTTTTTTTTCAGTTAACACTGAGTGGTGATGTGGGACTTCCTTGAATGCACGCTGAAAGAAAATGTTACCTTTATATTCTCCTGGGAGTTTTAACTTGATATAAGTAATATTTCAATACATAGAAAAAAGGTTACAAGAAAATAACATTTTTTTTGTCTTTTATAAATATGGCATCACTTTTTGAAGTGTCCAAGAATAGTACTTTGCCAATTTGATACTCAGTCACCCAATGAAAAAATTCAATTTATTTAACATTCAATTTTTTGCTGTTTTTATGGATTCAATATTTTATGTATTCATTGCCTTTATTTTTATTTATTGATAGTATCTTAATCAGCTATTATAGGTAAATGCAAGAAAAATGTAAATATGATTTTAAAGAATATATAGAGTTTTTCTAACATTTTCTATGAGTTAAATATTTTTAGGACTTTTTCCTTACATTTGAGTTAATTTAAGATGTGAGTTCAAAAATTATCCCAACAAATGCATTTTGATAGCTGAGTAATTATTAAAAGTATGCAAAAAATAGTTATCTTTTGTGAATGCAGGGAGCTTTTTAAAGGGTGATTATTATTGCTAGAGTGAAAAATCTTCAGTTTCCTAGATGTAAATGTTGCAAAAATTTGTGTATTACAATGGAAAGGTACAAATGAAGGGAGTTCTGTGAAGTCATTGTTACTCAATTCTTTATAAACTCTCCTCAAATTATATTCCAAATAACATAGTGGCTTCTCATAAAACCTATTTTTAATGTTCTATCAGCTGACAAGTTGATTACTTCCTGCTCCACTTTTATTGATAGCAAGGAATTGGAAATGACCTAACTTTCAAAAAAGATGTGTTACCTACCCATGAAGATCAGTCACCTACCCAGTTCCTAGGAATTAGACCTACATGGTTTTACTAAGACTTTTTTAAAAGACTATTAATTATTCCTTTTAATTCTTCCTCAATTTAGAGGCCAAGTGTTTAACCTGATATACTAAAATTCATTAGAATAAACTAGAAATAGATTTAATTACAGGGTACCCTTCTCAGTGCAGTATATATTTTAATTTTTATATTATCTCATGTTTTAAATGCATTGGAGTAATGAGAAATAAGTGAGATCAGCTGATTGGCAGAGTCATTTCTTGTTAAATGGCCTTTACTGTTTGTTAGAAAGGAACAAAAGGTATTGTTAAACTTCCCCTTGGCAGTCAAAAGTCCTAAGTTCCAACTCAAGATAAATAGATCCCTGCATGATTTTGTGGTTTGGATAAAATAAAATATATCAGCCAACTCCTTAAATTCTCATTCACTGTCAATCTTTCCTTTCCTCTCTCTCCTCCCTTTCCCACCTCTCCCCCTCTCTTCCTCTCTCTTCTCCCTTTCCTTCCATCCCTCCCTCTCCCCCTCTACACTCACTTCCCCTTCTCCTCCTCACTCCCTGGGTTGGTCTCTCTTCTGTACTTCAGGATTTCCACATAGGAGTGAGATGTTATCTATTTGATAAAAAATCTGTGGATATTTGAGAATAATTTGGGATTTTATCACTTCTCTGGTCCACTTGGAATAAATCTGATGCAGAACTTTTTTTTCCCAAGATCTCTTTATTTATGCATACAAGAACCTGGGTGTAGGCAAGAGATGCAAAGGTGGGGGGTGAGAGGATTCACCAGAGACAGAGTGGGGAGCAGAACAGGCAGATTGACTGAAATACACTGCTGAGGGGAGCAGCGGGTGAGAGACAGAAGAGGTCTGCTGGGCCAAATGTGGGTCAGCTCCCTGGCTGGGGATCAAACTTGAGCCTTATGACTGGCGATAGCTTGACAGTGCTGAGACTTTAACCCCTGTGCCACCAGGGAGGCCCTAATACAGAACATTTTTATCTAGAGTAAAATGTTTCATTCCTCACACTGAGCAGTTTTCCTTCGAAAGATATGCAAGAGGGAGAAATAAGATGGCCCCAGGGCAAGGTTGTGGTGTGTTGGTCTGTTAATGAAGCATTTTTACTTCTCTCTTTATTGGGTTCTTTCCATCACAAGACAATTCTGGATGAGTGAGGGGTGAGGGCATAGGCAACCTGGAGAAAGGTAAAAATGTGAAAGGATGCAGAGAGGAGAGGTCATAGAAGATAACTTCACCTCAAGTGTAGTCTCTGGCAGAACAGTTTCAAGGATACTTTTTCTCTTCAAATTACTGTGCTTAAAGAAGACTTGAGCAGTAGTAAGACACTCCTGGCTTTTACATGGGCTAGCTTGAAGGAGATGGGTATATGGTGTGAAGTAGGGATTTGTTTTTGTTTTCTGTATTTACATCTGAGGGAGGCATCCCTTATATTGAACAGGCACATTTAGTGTGTACATAACTGTGAAATTTTCTTCTAAATGGTGTGCAGTGGTAGCTGGATCCATGTTCAGCCTGACTTTCAGGATGCACATCTATGTTAGGGTCTGTGTTGTCTGATGTTCTGTCAGTATCAGTACGACAGTGTAAGTACCACGGCTTTGCAAACACGCTTGATATATAAGATAAAGCAATACCTTTTATACTCTTGCATGTTTCCTTTGCTTTTAGGAGTTTCTATAAATATTTTCTCTCATTCCAACTTACAATTTAATTTTATCATGAGTTTGTGAATATCCATCAAAAGTCTTTTGATCTTTTTAGTGGAATAATGTTGAATTTAATGTAATTTTTGAATGAATATATTTATGATATACAATTTTCTGTTTATGAACATTTGATGCCACTCCATCTATTAAGACCTTGTTAGTTCATCTTATATTTTTTCCATAAAGAGATCACTTAGTTTTTCATCTTTATGCACAAGTGCCGTGAATTTCTTTTATTATTTTAAATGATGCTTGTTTATAAGCACATACTAGGTGAGAAATTATTTGGTAGGCACTGTTACATGTTCCAGAATATTTTGAAGTATAATTTAAAAAAAAATTATAATTGAAGTAGTTAATTCTCAGAAGTTTAATATTAACTGCATGACAAAGACAGGGTTTGAATATAGGACTGGTTTCTAAGGCATTGCCACTAGTACACCTTACTTTCTTGAGAAACCTAAATATCTGTAAAGAAGACCAAAAGTGAACAAATTGCAATGCCATATATATAACATCAGATGCAAGCTTATAGAAATATTTTAACTGAGAGGAAGAGATAATAAATTATTCCTTGCTTACACTAGGAGGTTACTATATATCCAAAATGTTATGGATATACACACACAGACACACACACACATATATATATTCTAATATATGATTATATTAAATAGCTGTATGATTTTATAAAGATATAACATATTTAACAATATAAATAATATAAATATTAAACTTGCCTCTGTATGAAATTCCATCAGCCTATTATAAATTTTGCTTCTCTTTCTAAAAGATGAAATACCTGTATTGCTAGACTCACACTTGGCAGTCAAATCCACAGAAAAGTACAAAATAATCTGGGGTCATGCCTTTATAATTTTATGATGTCAACTTGTTTACTGCTCAGGCACTGGGAATGGGGACAATTTTAACAGTTTTCACTATTTGTAAAATTCTTTTGGGACTTGGATGAAAGTACCCATGTCTTCGCTTAATCTTACAGTTGCTACATTTAAATATTTCTGAGACAGTTGAGCTGTCAATACGTAGATAATTCAATGGGATCTTCTTAATGGTATTCAATAGAGTAGTGGTTTTAATGGAATTTGGAGATGTGATTATTTTTAGAGCACATTTATTGTGTATATATCTGTGAATTTTTCTTCTAAATGGTTTTGCTTGTACTCTTTAGTTTTCTCAAATTTTTATTTCTCTATTTTCATCTATTTTACTTACATATTTTATTGTATAAATTATGTAATCTCAATGTTTCTTGATGGAGTGCCTTGCTACCAACATCTTTCCCTATGTTTATATGCCATTTGTGTGACTTCTTTGGTGGGGTACCTGTTCAGATCACTAGCCTATGTTTATTAGGATTTTACTAAATTTATTTACAAAGCAGAAATTTTTAATTTTAGTAAGTCCAACTTACTAATATTTAAAGTCTAGTATGCTTTTAGTATTCTATGTACAAACTCATTGTAAATATTATGACGACCTACATTTTATGTTTTTCTTTTTTTTATATGTATATCAAATTATTCCAGCACTGCTTACTGCAAAGACTGTTCTTTCTCTGTTGAATTATCTTTGGTTTTTGGTCAAAGATCAGTTGACTATATTTGTGCTCTTTTAATTCTAAGCTTTTTAATCTTTTCTGTTGATCTGTGTGTCTTTTCTCTTACTGATACTACACTACACTGCCATTGGAAACTTTATGAAAAGTCTTGTGGTTGGATGGTGTCTGTTCTGACTTTATTGTTATTCAACAATATGTTGTTGTGTTCTGTTGTTTTTTTTTTTTTTTTGCTTGTTTTGCTAATCCACATACATTTTACAATCTGTTTGTTGATAAGAAAAAATACCTGGCTGGGTTGCTGATTGACCTACAGTGAATATATGAATCAAGTTTGGAAGTTTTTTTTTAAATGTTGTATAGTTTCTACACATATTCTTGAACATTTTTGCCAGATTTATATCTAAGTTTTTCTTTTAGTACAATTGTCAGTTATATTGAATAATTGAGAAAATTAATAAATCAAGTGGATAGTCTTTAAAATCAGGACATAGTGGCTTTCTTCAATAAGATTGGAACTGATTTGGTTCTTAGTGGCAACACAGAGTTGGGTCTTTTCTAAAAACATACAGTTTCCATCTTTGACACTTTTAGAACATTTGCATTTAAAGTGACTATTGATATATTTTATATTAACATCTATCATGCTTGTAACTGTTCTTAATTTATTTCACTTGCTATTTCTTTTGTTATTGTCCTCTCTTGTTCTGCCTTCTCTGGTTTTCCTGGTTTTAATTAAGCATTATATGGTTCTATTTTTTCATTCTTTTAGCAAATCAGTAATACTTCCGTTTAGTATTTTAATAGTTGCTGTGGAATTTGCAATATATATTTTCCACTAATCTAAGTCCACTTATAAATAGCACTCTTAATTTTATTTGCTTATCTTTGGCTTTATTTTCTTCATTGTATTAATTGTGTTTTGTTCTTTTTCTAATTCCTTGAGGTGTTAAATGGGGTTGCTTATTTGAAATTTTCCTTTCTATGATTATCATAACAAACTTCATGTTTAGAAGTACTTTCTGCATAAGTTTTGGTTTGCTGTGATTCACTTTCATTTGTTTCACAATATTTTTAAAATTTTCTCTTTTAATATACTCTTTGAAATGTTGATTGCTCTAGAGCATATTGCTTTTGTTCCACATATCTGTGAATTTTCTCATTTGTCTCCTGATTGATTTTGGTTCCATACCATTGTAATGAAAAAAGATTTTAATCCTCTTAAACTTGCTAAGACTCATTTTGTGACCTATCTTATGATCTATCCTTGAGAATGTTCCATTCATACTTCATAAGAATGTATTCTGCTATTATTGGATGAAATGTCCTTTATATGTCTGTTAGGTCCATTTGCTGTAATGTACTGTGCAGATTTAACACTGATTTTATGCCTGGATCCATTGTTCAGAGTGGGGTACTGAATATAATGATCTTCTTTATATCTTCTTAAAGCCTTTGACTTTAAGTCAATTTTTCTGACAGAAGCAAAACTCCCCCTGCTCTCTTTTGGTCTGGACTTGGATTGATTACCTTTTAACATCTTTGATTTTATTTGTCGTTAACACTGATGTAAGTCTATCTTGGGTATTATAGGATTTTTTTTTAATCCATCCAGTCCCTTAATGCAGTTGGAAAATATAATCCATTTACATTTAGAGTAAATATTGATACATTAAGACGTCCTAATACCATCTCACTAGATGTTACCTGTTTTTTTTTTATCACCATGTTTTCTTCCTCTATTGCTGTATGCTTTCGTGAATTGATGATTTTCCATATACTTACACTTTGATTCCCTCAACTTACATTGTGTGAATCTCCTGTAAATTTTTGCTTTGTGTTATTTTCAAACTTACATAAAGTAAGTCTCATAGATATAAATAAAATAAACTTAAGAAGTAGATATAAATCTATTTTTTACTGACTTTAATCTCATACAAAATCTTTACCCTTTCACCTCTTTTATGTTTTTGATGTCATGATTGACCACTTTTTATATTCTGTATTAACAAATTTTGTAACTATAGTTAATTTTAATGCTTTTTACTTGTGTTGATACTAGAATTAATTGGCTAACATGCTACATGTTACAGTATTAGAGTATTCTGAATTTGACTATATGTTTACCATTATTCGCTGTAGCAGCTTTCAAGACTATAAATTAAATGAACATTCTAATTGTGTGATTTGCACAATTAAATTTTATATTTCATAGTAGAAAAAATATTGGTTCTGAGGCTGCAAGAAATAAGACATTACTCTAGCCCTACCATGGGACATAGCTAGCTCTGAGGTCATAGGTTGAGCTGATACTTTAATAACCAGAGTTCTGTAGGAACTTGATTGTCATACATCAAAATCAACCATAGGTAACAACTTTATACATTCTGATGCCAGTATGTGCTGTAGATCATTATGATCCCATTTTCCAAGATGTTCAGCAAGACCATAATGACAGCAATCTGAAAATTCTACAATGGAGGGACAGTTTCCTAGTACCACTTTGGCACCAATTCTGTAGCAGTCAAGGTCCTGTCACAAGGCACAAACAATAGCAGTACTTTGGAGAGTGATTTACTAATACATATATATATATCTCCATATATATATATATATCCCTCAGTGAAGCACAGGGTTAAGAAATATGTTATTTAAAATTTCAACCTCCTGCACGGCCTTAAACATCAGTTGATGAATTTTCCTCCCAAATTCTCACTGCCATTTATAAAAACATATATTTTATGTTTATATGTTTATGTGCTAAAATGTAAACACCACCACAGCAGAGATGTTTGCCTGCTTTGTCCTTTGTGTTATTCTCATTACCTAGAACTGTGTTTGGGATAAGACAGTTCTCAGCACACATTTGTCAAATAAATGGAATGAATTTCATTTCAAGTAAACAGTGCCTTCCACAGAAGGAGAGGCTTAAATTTTTTTCTTACAATTAGGACAAATAATCATCTATAATTTTTAAGAGATATATATGTATTTTTAGAAATCTGATGAGGTGATAATATGGCATGCTATTTTAAGAAAAATGATGCCTTCATGAGTGTTTTTTGACTTTAAACATTGCAAGCATTTTTTGGTAGGATGCACACAATTTTTTGCTACCTTCTGAGAAAAAGTAGAGGTTTTTTAAAAATTCATTTAAAAATTATGTTAATAATAAAGTTGAAATGTGGTAAAGAGCTGATGATACTGCAATGAAGTTTTACATTAGGAAATGTTTACATACTTTTAGCTTCACTAAACAAACTAATATTTCTGACATTGAAAATTAATATGTTCTTACATTCTGCATTAGAAAAAGTATTCCATCTGCACATTGGTTATATTTGTCTTCTCCACTTATGTCCTGGCCTTCTTGCCCAGAGCAAAAGGAGTAAAAAGGAACTACTAATGGTATTTATTACAAAGAGTAATCAACCATAAAGACTATAATTGAACACACAAGTGTAGTCATTACATGATTAATTACTTTGGTGAATCAGCCTCCTACATATATCATAAAAATATTCAAAGGAGCTAGAACAGAATGTACAAAAAGCTGTCCTGTCATCAGCATAATCACTGTCATCTGTGGCTTATTTGTTTTCAATGTTTTCCAGTTTCCGCCATTTTCCCCCTCCATGCTGATCCTCTATATTAATTTTACTTTAAGATAAATGTTTTGATGATGAAGTGGTAGCAATGCAGACATTGACTGAGGCAAATGTTTTTCACATTTCTGTCACCCACACAAACGATTAAACTCAATGATTTGACATTTTAGTCATCTATTATTGATTTCTACCATTTCTATAATGCTTCCATTTAGTAGGCGATATATCATTGTAATTTTTTCTCAAGTTAAAACCAATTCAATGCCATATACAAGGTTCTAGAAAAATAATGCAGAGAATAAGATTATCTTATGAAAACTGATTAATAATTGATGATTCCTTTTGCTCTGGATGCTGTCATTTCTAAATAGAAAGCCCAGAACATCTGTAGCCCTCCTCTTACATGATGGAAACTGCCTGAGGAAAAAAACTGTCCTACTTCAGATGACAGATCTGAGACGGAGAAGCACCCATGTCATTGATGACATCCTTAAACTTTTGCATCAAGTAAAGCTAGATTGTGCCCTGAATATGAACTTGAGTCTCTTAGACTATTTCTCTTGCCTCTGCTATTATTAAAATTATGTAGCTTTACAATGAAAGTTAACAGGAATTTACCCCCCCAACTCATTTCTCAAAATCTAACACAGAGGTCTTTATTTAGTCCCATCATTCTATTCAAACTACTCATTTTCACCTAAAATTAAACTGAAATTTCCAGTATTTATGTTTTAATTGCCTTACTCTTGGATGCTATCCACTTTTCTTTCTGTGTGTTACAGATGTGAGTAATCACTTCTACACCACTGAAAACTCTTTGCAATGATCCCTGAACAGGATTGGGCATTTCATATACATTGGGCCCTACAAGTGCTCCCTTGGATTTTAGAAATGTCACTCCAAAAATTCCACTCAGTCTTACTGTTCCAATAAATCATGAAGGTATTCTTCTGTAGCATAAGCATGAGGCTTATGTTTGAAAGATTTTAGAAACTGGAAATTCAAGTTAATTGGAAGAAAGATAAGAGTAGCGTGATAGAGCAGTTTGAAAGAGAACACAGTGCATTGCTATTGTCACATAGTTAACTCGTGTTACATATTGAAAAAGGAAGAGAAAGAGAAACATAAGGACAATATGGTTGAATATAAAACAACTGCTTATGTTTTTTTAATTTTATTGATGAATACTTGACAATATAATTGTATGTATTTAAAGTGATTTAATATACACAGTGTAGAATAATTACCAAAATTAAGATAATTAACACATCCATCAACTCACATAGTTAATTTGGGTAATTCTTCTTTGCATGTGTGTGTATGAATGAGACTACTTAGAATCTACTCTTAACGGCTTTCAAATATACACTACTGTAGTATTAATTGTAGTCACCAAATTACATTTTTTGTTGTAAGAATACTCAAGATCTATTCTTTTAGTAACATTCATGTGTACAATAAATTATTGCCAACCTAAGTCATCATTCTGAAGTATAGATCCTTAGAACGTATTCATACAACTGGAAATGTGTATCCTTTTATCTATAACATCCTATTTTCCTCCTCCCCTAGTCATTGGCAAGCCCATTTTATTAGTTGTTTCTGTAAAATTAACTTTTAGATTCTAAATACATAGCCTCATAAGCAATAGTTGTCTTTGCCTTATTTCACTTAGAATAATAGCTTCAAGATCCATTCATATGGGTAGAAATGGGAGATTTCTTAATTTTTTGGCTGCATAATATTCCATTGTGTTTGTATATGTGTGTATGCATATACACACAACGGATTATTATGTGTATAAACATTTTCTTTATGCACTTATCAAAGAACATTTAGGTTCTTTGATATCTTGGGTCTTCTGTATCTTGGCTATTGTGTATCATGCTGCAATGAACATGGATTTGCAGGTATCACTTCAAGATACTGATAGCACTTTCTTCAGATATATACCAAGGAGTTCATGTGTCAGTTCTATCTTTAAATTTTTGAGGATTCATTATACCACTTCCCACCGATGATATAATGGTTACCTATTCACATCCTTGCTAATATTTGTTATCTCTTATCTTTTTGATGATACATAGTAACATGTGTGAGGTGACTTCTCACTGTCATTTTGATTTTGATTTCCTTGATATTTAGTGATGTGGAATTGCTCAATCATGTGGTATTTTTAATTTTTTGAGAGATCTCCATAGCGATTTCCATGGGGGATGGACCAATCTATATTCCCATCAACAGTGTGTAAGAGGTTTCTGTTCCTTTACATATTTGTCAAATTTGTTATTTCTGGTCTTTTGATATTGGTCACTCTCACAGCTGTGAGATGGTTTCTCATTATGGTTTTGATATTGGTGTACATTTAGTTATTGAGTTTTTTGAGTTCTTTTTATATTTATTAGACCTTAACCCCTTATCAAATATAAACACATAAACCATTTAGAATAGAGAGTCCAGATATAAAGCCACATATATGTGGTCAGTTAATATTTGACAAATGTGCCAGGAACACACAATGGAGGAAGGTTAGTCTCTTGAAGTAAAGATATTGGGGAACAGATACCCACGTGCAAAAGTATGAAATAAAACCCGTATTTTACACCATTCACAAAGATTAACTGGAAATGGATCAAAGATCTAGATATGACCCCAGAAACCATAAAATTCCAGAAGACTTAAGAAAGTGGATTTTTCCCTTATGTTGCCAAAGTACTGGCAGTGATTTTTTTGGATAAAAAATCAAAAGCTCAGGAAACAAAAACTAAACAAATAAGATTACATTAATTAGAGAGCTACTTGCACAGCAAAGGGAATGATCCATTTAAAATGCCATCTGCAGAATGAAAACATTTTTAAGATAAAACTGACCTGCCAAAGTATTTATTACAAAAAAATAAGCCCCGATGGATTTGACCGAGAGGTTATGAGATCTATGAAGAGGAATTATAAATTTCCAAGGAAATCATCAAAATGCAGCCTAAAGATAAAAATATATGAAAACATCAAAGTAGTTTAAGAGAAATAGGAAGACAATTGGACAAAATCAAACAGTTGAAGAAAATAAAAGGGAAAAGTCAAGAACTTTTAGTGTATGTATTATCAAATGGTATAAAAAATAATTTCCCAAATTGAAGAAGTATATTGCGTCCTGAACCAGACTAATAAGGCATGCACCACTAGAAAAGACTCTTAGTAAGACTTTCTGAACAGGCACTCCATAGAAAAGACCGATTACATTCGAGAAAATAAATGTCGAACCATAGACTTATAATTATTAACAAAGGGTGCCAAAAAGCCATGGCATATATTCAAAGTGCTATAAAAAATAATTTCTACCTAGACTTTTACACCTCTGGCAAATAAAGAAAAAGATTTAGATGAATAAATACAGAGCGGATGTAGTTCCCTGAGCATAATTTAAGAAGTACTAAAAATATATTCCAGTTAAACTAAAATTAAACACATAAAGGACTGGGAAACTAATGGATAAAGAAATCGACACATACTCTGTTATGTCACGAAGTGCAAAAACACCAATAAATAATATTGAGAGCTCTGGGTTGAAAAAAGTCAAATATTTAAACTTTCATGATCATCTAGCTATCGGAAGCGATCACTTCTCCTACAAGAAATATATCAAAAAATTGAATACATTTCTTTGAAAAGCATTCTAAATTCATAATGCAATTGTAACAAAGGAAAGGAAGTCAAAGATGCCTGAGAAAGAAGCTTGACATCTAGAAACTATTACTGCCTTTCTGTAAAATTAAGAACTTGTTTAAAATAGATAAGAAGGCAAGAGAGATATAAAAAGGGGACAGATCTCTCCAGGATGTGTAGGCGTCTGCCTGCTTTGTGAATGCAGTGAGCCTCTCTCCAATCCTGTTAGAATCGTGGTAGTTGATAATTTTATATTCCATCGATTTCCGCTCTATCGATTTCCATATCAATGAATTCATTTTTAAAACTTTACTGCCTTTTGTAATTGTTTCCTGGTTTCATCCTAGATTTGAATTTCTGTACATTCTTTTGGTTGTTCCAGCTGATATTCTCATATTAATTTCTTTCAGTCAGCTTTACACATAAAATACTTTTCTAGTATTTGTTTAGCAGGATAATCTTGCTGGCTGTAGAAGTCCTAGTAGAGAGTTGTTTTGCTTTGAAAACTTTGGAGATGCTGTCTTTGGGGTGACTATTGACTGAAAATAAGTCTTAAACTCTTCTAGCCATTGTCCCTGTGTAATAGCTTTTCAGTTATCCTGTACTTTTAAGGTCATATCTATTCCTGACCCTTCTTCCTTTAGTATTCAGTATGTGGACATAGACTCACTTTCTTTTCATGGCTTAGTAATCAAAGTGCATTTTGGATTTGTCACCAGCGGGGTAATTGTGAGCACACTATTTTGCAATGACTTGAAGGATTACGTGTGAAATTAACTCCTTGTCAGACACGAAGGCAAGTCACTTCTTAACCCTTTATTATTGGTTACTCTACCTGCCTCCCCTCCAGCACAGTAGTCCCTTTATCTTACTTTTACCTGAAGCTTCAGTCTGGGGAAACCAAATGCAATCATTATATTTCTCTATTAGCTAAGTGTATGCCTCTTTCTCAGGACCGCTTAGTGCTCAAGCCCGATTCCTGGTCTGTGACCTTCCCCTGTTTTCTGTCCACTCTCACATTCCTGTTGGGTCTGGATGGCACCAGCACGTCCCTGGGGACACGGTGAGGGACTTTCATGGAGCAGGTTTGCAAGGCAAGACTCTGCTGCCCAGCGAGCAGCCCTCTTGGCATTCAGCAGCAACACACACGCGTGACTGATTATGTGACAACAGCAGGAGGAGCAGGGCCCAGAGGAGACAAAGGGGAATCAACCTATGGGGACTGGAGGGGACATGTGGGCCACGTACACAGGGAGGACTTCCTGGGCAGGTCCTTTGTATCATTTCTGAGCTCCTCCCAGACCACCTCACACCAGGGCCACACAGTCAACGGCTCCCTAGGCGCCTGGCTGCCTCGTGATGTGGGTGTTGTCTTAAGGCCGTCACGTGGGAGTGGCTTATCCAAGTCCTTCATACACACACACACACACACACAGGTGCACAGAGAAGCCAGACACAGTGCAGAGGCCCCAGAGTGGTAGAGAAAGGCCACACATTCTAGTTGTCTCATCCCCTCCTGGGCTTTGAAGAATAATCAAAAGTTACCCCAAGACCCAATTCCTTTCTGGAACTACAGATGCAGACCCCCATCGCCCATACGATGTCTGCACTGGGGAAAACACTTTCCACTGAGCATGTGGCAATTGAGCTATTCCCAACTAATACCATCATTTCCCCTCTGCTTTCTTTCCAGTATTTTCCTGTCCAGTGCTTCCAATGGCTTAAACCCCAAATTTGGAGAGGGCCTTAATATTCTTTCTCTTGTCCACCACATCTAAAGATGTCTCTTCTACCCTAAAAATAGATCCAAAATCGCCATTCTCCCAACTCCTCTTTTACCATTGTGGGCCAAGCCACCATAGCTCTTCCTTCCACGAGCACCTAGGGCCTCCTGCCTGTGTCTGCAGCCACCTCAGTCCCCTGCATTCCGTTTCGATTGCATGTGCAGAGATGGTTAAAAAATTTGTCTTACCAGTCTTCTCCTGTGTGTATAATACTCCATTTTCATCTCACTCAGAAAATCCAAAAAACACAGAAAGTCCTGCAAATTCCCACCAGCTGAGGGCCACCATCATCGCTCTGAGCCCCTCGCCTTTCCTCTTCCCCTTTCTCACTCTGCTCTGGCCTCAGTGTCTCCCCTCGAACATTCTGTACCCGACTCCCCTACTGGATAACTCTCTTCCCATCGCAGTATCTTTACAGAGTTTTCACTAAGACTGTCGCTGACATTGCAAACCCTTCCACCCTATTTACTTATATTTTTATACCTCTGATCCCACTTTTGATTCTTAATTTTAGCAACCTATTAATATACTATATATTTTAATTATCATATTTAATGAATTGTCTTTCCACCAAATAGAATATTGGGTCTGTGTAAAAAAAAAAGATTTGTGACTTTTAAAAAAAAAACTGAACTACCATTGGTTTTCATCCTTGAAGTGTTTTGGTAGTGTAGAACTTATGATGTAACTCAGGCAACTAGGATAGTTTGATCATATTAGATGCTCAGTAAATGTGTGCTTAGTGAAGGAATGAGGCGTGTGTGTATTTCCATAGGAAGGTTTGAAAGAATAAATAAGAAGCTATTGAGGAAACGTAACACTTAACACTTTTTTTTAAAGGTGCCCTTTAAATTTACCAGCCCTTGGGGCCGGCCATTTTCTGTGCCACCGCATGAATGGTAGAAGCATTCAATAAAACACACACAACTCCTGAACTACTGGATATGAAAAAAACCTGTAATCTCTCTCATGAAACACATTACACTTTCACTAAAACAATGTGTAAAGCTTCTAGACTGAGTACGATCAAAGAAATAGCTCCTAATAGTTCCAAATAAATCCATCATGGCATGAAAAACCGGAGACTAGATGAACAGGTATTAATACGTGAGCGGCCACCTGGTACTGGTGAGAAAAACACGTACTAATACGTGAGCGGACCAAAAAGTGTTAAGTTTTAAAACAGGAGAATGAAATTATAGAGAGGTAGGAGGGAATAACAGGTTATAGAATATACCAGAAGAAGTGGGAAGAGATCAGAAGAAGTTCATTGATTGAAAAGGATGAATTTTCGGGCAGAGACTGCCCAAGACCAGTTGAGAGTGTAGATAAACGTATCTAAAAGGCACACAGTTTCTGGTACCCCTGGATTGGTCAATGAATGTGACTGTCTTTAACATAGTCTCACAAGGTGTGATGCTGGCTTGATATTAACCCAAAAATATAATAAGTGCAACCAAATGACCTGTTTCCTGGCCTGCTAAAATTTATGACCTGAAAATCACATCACCAGTAAGTAAAAGTATCCGAATAAATCAAATTATCTGTGTAGAATTTAATAGCCTCAGTAAAGTAAGTTTAGTTCACTTACATCAAGGTCTTTAAATACCTGATTTACCAAGGATTTTATTTTAGAATCAGTTTGCAATGAACTCTGATGATTTTCAGCTAGTGATCTGGGAGAAACACATGGAAAACAACCTAGTCCTAATTTATTGTTGCCCTTATTCCCATTGAATTCTTTCTCAGGCACTACCGATGTTTGCTAGACTCATTTTTCATCCTGCGATTACCCTGGGCAGGGATTTTGTACTGAGCAATCGTCAGTATCTCCGTGCTTCTTGCGAGTGGAGACTGCCGTTGCGTGTTACAGCTTATTAATTAAATACACAAATGGTCCCCTTCCACGTTCTTACAATGATCTGGAATTTACCCCAGAAATTAATTAAATCCCTCTTTACTGGAACTAACGACACAATTCATGGAAGCTTATGAAGATTAATTCTAAATTATTATATTGTCAAAGAGAATATTATGTGATGCTAAAATGTAAATGACAAAATAAGAACTATCTCTAATTATTGAAATAATTGTTTTGGTTATCACCATAGCTGATTTGATTGCTCCTGTGAAAATATTGTTTTTAGAAATCAGACCCAGATGTCTTCAGCAGTGACTAACTGGGGCATATTCACATATGCTTCCTTTACGGAGAAGCCAATCGTGCTGTAAACCTGCCTCGGAAAAGGAAAGCCAAAAAGTGAACTAGGCATAAATAAAGCAATATTTTGAGCAGCCACAGCCAGTGTGTCCATGATGTAAAGGTGACATACAGAAATAGAAACATGGGGACGTATGGAGGTACAAATGCACTAGTATAGGTTAAATGGTTCTATAATGAAGAATATACTTCATCACTTATAGCTATTCTTTCAGTGATGATATCATTTAGAAGAAATCCGTCAGGAATGGGCTTATAGATAACACTTGTGTGTTGGGGTGGGATGTTTTGACATGCAAATCTTTTGACAATAGCAGAATTCCCGTGTGCTTTCAGTTTCTCTGATTTTTGAGATAGAACTGACAGGTACCATCATGTTAGTTTCAGTGTACAACAAGCTGGTTTGATATTGTGTAACAGAAAGTTTTATTAGTATCTATCACTTCACACAGTTACAAGTCTTGTAATGAAAACAGTTAGGACTTTTTTAAAAAAATTTTTTTAAAGATTTATTTATTTATGCATACAAGCTGGGGTATAGGCCAGAGGTGTGGGGCTGCAAGAGGGTTCACCAGAGACAGAGTGGGAAGCAGCACAGGCAGATCGATGGAAATACACAGCTGAGGGGAGCAGCGGGCGAGGCAGGAGAGGTCTGCTGTGCCATGTGGGAATCTCCCAGGCTGGGCTTTGAACTCGCATCACCGCTGCCGACAGCTCCACAGTGCAGCGCCTAACCACCGCACCACTGTGGAGGCCCAGTTAGAACTTTTGAAACCTTTAACCCTTAGCGACTTTCAAATATGCAGTGAAGTATTATTTATTACCTGGAGAGACCGTGTTGTACATTCTACCTGTGACTTACTTGGTAATTGGAAATTGTGACTAAGGCCACTGTCTCCACTTGACCCTGCCCCCTTCTTTCTCCCTCTAGTAACCACCAGTCTCTTTCTGTATTTGATTTTTTTTTTAAGATTCTACATATATATACGTGAGATTATACAGTATTTGTTTTTCTGACTTATTTTGCTGAGCATAATACCTTCCTAATGTTGCAGATGGCAAGATTTTCCTTTTTATGGCTGAATATATTCATATATAATATATATATTATTCTTTTCAATAAATGGTGTTGGAAAATATACATATGTCATATATATGTAAATGAATATCATAAACATAGTCTCATAAAGTGTGATGGTGGGTGCAATATTAAACCAAAAATATAATAAATGCAACAAAATGTTATGCAACAAGATAAATGCAACAAGATACGTATGTGTATGAATTCACCCATCATTGGGCGCAAGCGGCTTCTGTTCTTGGCTGTTTTAAATGACGCTGATAGGAATGTGGGGCTGAGATTATCTTTCAAGTTTGTCTGTTTCCTTGGACAAATACCCAAAAGTGGAATGCTGGATCCTATGGTAGCTCTAATTTAAAACTTGCTACTTATTTACATTATCTATCTTACATCATTGTTCATTTTTGTACAAAGTTTGCTTTTCTCCTCGCAGGTGTAGTCCCCAGAGAATTCCCACCACCCATTCACCCTGCACCATTACCAAGTCCCTTTTGCTCTGCCCTCCTGTTTTAATCCCTCTCCCTCGCCCTCCCCTGCAGAATGTCTCTGCTTTTATAGTTGCCTGTTTATTTTGGCTTTTATTTTTTTCCCTGATTCCTTATTTGTTTCCCCTATATTCTCTAATTCTAAATTTTTGAGGAAGCTCCCATACTATTTTCTATAACAACGATATCAATTTACATTCTCATCAGTCGTGCACTGGGCCCTCTTCCTCCACAACTTCCTCAATGCTTGTTGTTTCTAGCATTTTCGATACTAGCCATCCTAACAGGTGATAGCGCCTGGTAGTATTGATTTGTGTTTCTCTGATGATCAGTGATACATGGCATCTTTTCATGTACATGATGGTCATTTGCATGGCTTCTGTGAGGGAAAAAAGTCTATTCGGGTCCTCAGCCCGTGTTTCCGTTTTGCTCTTTAAGTTATATGAGATCTTTATATATTTTGGATATTGATCCCTTATCAGATATGATTTGCAAATATTGTCTTTTGATTTTGCTGATGGTTTCCTCTGCTATACAGAAACATCAGTTTGATGTAATCTTACTTGTTTATTTTTGATTTTTGTTGCTTGTGCTTTTTTGTTCTTACATCCAAAAATATTGCCAAGATTGAGCAAGGTGTTTACTGTTGTGTTTTCTTCTGGGAGTTTTATGGTTTTCTGTCTTACACAGAAGTCATTAATCCATTTAGAGTTAGTTTTTGTGTGTTAAGATAGTAGTCAAGTTCATTTTTTTGTTGTGTCCAATTTTCCCAGCCCCATTTATTGAAAGGAATGTTCTGTCTTCAACGTATATCCTTGGTTCCTTAGTTGTAAATTAAGTGACCATAATGCATGTTTTCTGGACTTTCTTTAACTACTACTTTATCTGGATATTTTAAAACTTACATTCTCAAATATTTCTTGCTAGTACATAGAAATATGATTGTCTCTTAAAGTTTACCAGTGATAATGTTAAAAAAAAAACCTTATGAGTTCCCATTAAATACTACATATTTCAAAAGACAATATAGTGATATCATTAAATTACTGACAGGAAATAAAGGGCCTCTAACCAAGACTTACATACCCAGAAGATAAATACAATGTTGTTATAGATTTCAAAAACAGTTATAAACAGTAGGAGGTGAATAAAGAGTGCAGGAAATAATAACCAGACACACTACTCATTTTATATCAGGAAATGATTTGTCATTTCTGTTGATAAATCGATAAATACACATGTAATTTGGGGAGCATATAATAAAAAGATTATAGATACTCTATTTTAAAAGATAGTCAAATATTTGTATGTATGAAATAGGAAAGTGTTAAATATGAAAAGCTAAAAAATATGACTCAATTGGTACAAATAAATTTACTGCATAATTCAATGCAAAAAGATTGCCCTTCTCTTACAAATAACTAAAACGCATAACTTGTATCACAGAATAAAACATATTTTGCTGTTTACAAGAGGACATCTTAAAATGTCAGGGAAAGCTAATAAGAGCAAGCAAAAATAAAAATAAAGAGAGTTTATCATTGACAATTTTATCTCCTTTATGAATTCAACTTTTAATTAATATGAACTTATTTATAACAAAGTATATAACATTACATAATAAAGTAATAAGAGACACTTAGAAATCATACACAACCTTAAGTATACTTAAAAATGTAAAATTATTTAAACACAGCAATTAACAGTTTTTATTCATTCAATTAATGCTTCATTGCAGAAAATATCTTACATGGAAGCAACTGTAAAACTTTAAAACATAAAATTTTCAAATGCAGAAATTCAATTATCAAAACATAATGGGGTTAGGATTAATAAAATAATCATGGAAATATTAACCTTCATCTTAGAAACTGTAGGCTCTATCCTAATAATGACTCAATTAAAAATGTTATTATTGTTTCAGACATTAGAATTAACCATCTGAGAAATAATGAAATACATCAGAAAGGCCAGCAAAATTAATTCCTTGGCAAACAGGAGAAATACTATAATAACAAAACAAGATAGCTGTATATAAAGAGGTATTGGAGAAAGAATATTGGCTGTTCATCTGCATTTTCCATAGCTATGAAAACTTCTCTTTTTATCCACAAGGGCGCAAAGTTTTGTGTATTTCTCTATTGTATTCCATCTTTCTGCCTCTGTAATAAATGTTCTATTTTATACCATATTCCATTGCATTGAGGTTAACGGATACCTTCCTTCCTATCTTATGGCTTCTGAAGACTTGTAGTGATTCAGCATGGTGCTAGAGACTTGCTTGATTTTTCTTAGTTTTCCAAAAAGACTTTCGTTTCATTCAAATTTTGAAATCTCATTGAAAATTGAGAAGAATGATGAGGACAGTTCAAAGCCTGGGAAGACACAGGAAGGCAGCGGGGGTCCTAGCCTCTTTCCAGGGGACATTGTGAAAAAGCCATAGAGAGAAGGGGGTGGGGGCAGGCAGCTTGTGAACTGCTCAGAGGCAGTTCCTAAACCTTCAATTAAAACTGAAATGGATCGCGGGTGAGTTGGTGGTGGGCTACCCAAGGGGAATACAAAATGTAAAAGACATAAATAACAATAAAAATATATATTAAAATAAATAAATAAATAAAATTAATTTTCATTAAAAAAATACTGAAATGGCAGATGGTTATATTTTTGCTCCAACATTTCTGTAAGAATGGGCTCTTAGCTGTCCTTTTCTAAAGAAAACAACTTGCCATAAATTCACATCTGGATTAGAAATAGGATTTGCTTTACATTGAATCTTCAAATCAACCCTACTGAATTTTGCGAGCTTCTGATTTCTCTTTATTTGTTGAGTTTTTCTCTTTAAACCTTCAGTTAAATTATGCTGTGAGATGGATTATTTTACTATATAGATAAGAAAACAGTCGATGATATTGAATTTTGTAGACTTTCTTCATTCAATCATTGTCGAATTCCTGACCCACATGCAAGGATTTTTTTCCTCATTTTGTAATTTGATGAAAGATGTAGGCCCTTTAATGAATCAATGTCCTAGCCTCATTGTACTTTTCAATTTTAATGTTTCATTATCTACGGCTTGGCACTCCAGAGAGTCCTTTTTTGGAGGTTTGTTCCTCTTAAAAAATAATTCATTTTCATATTATGAAAATTAAAAAATTGATGAGGACTTACTCATGCATATAAAACTCTTAATTATGTAGTTTCCACAAGTGAGGAAACTGAATCACTTCTTGTCTTTGATGTTTATACACACACGAGTGCACGCACACACATCTAAATGCAGGCAAATCCTTCTTCAGTTCTTAATTACCTCTCCTTTCTTCATCGTGATAGTGTATAAAACCACTTCAGCAGTGTTCTCTGTGGTAGTATATGAAAAAATTATTTTAATGTTATAAAAAGTGTTAATCCTTTGGCCTGAGACTTGCGCTCTCACTTGAAATGGTCAGATGATTTTTTCTTACCTGCTCCTTCTATCAGGACTTGCGATTCCCTCTTTGCAGGGCTGGCCGAGCTTGGCAGAGCCTACCAAGGCAATTCTTGGCAGTGTTGTTATCTGCCACCTCTTCATTCAACCTTTTTATGTTTGTTTTTATTTGTTTTTCTTATTTGTTTCAAGGAAAGGGTATCTCTCAGGGAATCTCCTAGTCATACTGTATTTCTTCTGGGCAAAGGACCTAATAAAATCATTTTTTGTTATCTCGTATTTTTCTAGAATTAAGTTGCATATTCTCAGTCCCTTTTCATTGAATTTTTCACATTTCCTTTGCTTACAGAATAGTGCACAATCAAATGATCAGAAATATCTTTTAATCCCTCAGGCTTTTGGAATTGAGTTAAATTATGAAGTTTGCAGGCATAATATCAACAGTTTTGGGGAAACATTCAAATTCTTTTTGAAAATCTAGGTTAAGTGTCCACCTGTGAAAGAGCTGATCTCATTCTGAGGTTTCTGAATATGATTCCTTCAGTGAGACAGCAGCTCATTAGATTGTAGAGTGAGACGGGCACTTGAGTAACTAGTGTTGATAGTTGCATAGCTATTTTCAGAATATACAATTGACTTCATGCTTCACACAGCAATCCAATATAAATCCCAAATATATCATATGCACTAGCAGGAAACATGTAAATTCTTTTATGACTGTAAGGTAGGAATGCCTTCTGAGCTGCAACTTGAAAGCTAGAAGTCATTTAAAAAATTCGGTAAATTTAACTACATAGACATAGTGAAAAGCCAGTGAAATAATGACTATTCATTAAAGCGTCAAAAGTAAGCCATATGTCAATAAGAATATCTTTAAAATATGAGAAATATATATACCTATTCATGTTTATATGCAAATTCACTTCCATGTTTAGGCAAGATCCTGGAAGGATAAGAAAGTAATGAACAAAACTATAACATGTTAAAGTTGGGGAGAGGGGAGAAGCTGAGATGACACGAATGCATTATATCTCAATATCTATTCCTAATTTTACTTTTGAATTCTTTAGATGGTTTAGATTTTCAGTCAAATCAAAGGAAAAAACATAGGAAATGAAACTGAAGGAAATGAAAACAAATTTAACTTAAATTGATAAAAGCAAATAGAGGAAAAGTGCATTTTTAAAACATGTTATTTTGATGGTATATCTTTAGTGGGATATATTCCAGTGACAAAAAGCACTGCCTCCCTCTCCCCCCAAAAAATCCTTTAAATTTCATAGTGTTATTTTGATAAATTTAAGGATACTGGTATATTCAAATTATATAAAATTAGTAATTGTTCAAATGATGTTAGAAATGATTACTTTTTAAAAGATTTATTTATGCATACAAGCTGGGGTGTAGGCCAGAGGTGCAGGGTGGTGAGAGGATTCACCAGAGACAGAGCGGGGAGCAGAACAGGCGGATTCTACTGAGAACACTGCTGAGGGGAGCAGCGGGGAGACAGGAGAGGTCTGCTGCGCCCTGTGGGAAGCTCCCTGGCCGGGGATCGAACTCGTGCTGCAGTGGCTGCGGATAGCTTCATAGGCTGAGACTTAACCCGTTGCACCATCAGGGAGGCCCTAGCAATGATTATTTTTTATGGCCTCTGAAAGTCCTAAGATAACCCAAGAGATAACCCAGGGAGAAAAATGAACGCTCCAGAAAGTGATTTCTAAATGCCTTTTCCCACTAAACGCAATAATGGATCTTAGAATAGCTTTGACTCGTAGATGGAGCTTATGAAAAGTGAACAGAGATCATCAGGAAAGGTGTCCACTGCTGAGAGAAAAGTCCACAATCACACTACAAGTAACCAAAAAGACCCCAGATGTTATTGCCAAGGGAGTAGTTAATACAAGGACATCTTACCTAAAAAGTTTTCACTACCTCAACATAATCAATTTTAATCCTGCATTTCAAAGGGAACTCAAAATTCAGATTGTCCATATATTCCCAGTTGCTTCAGAAAAGCTCGTTTTTACAGAGAGGTACCAATTTATTATTATAAAAGAAATTATAAAGTGACAAAACCATGACTGAGTCAGGCAATAATGACCAATGACAAATAGCTAAAACTATTTGGTGAAAGTTGATAAGGACATGGATCTCCACAGAGCACTAAAGCAGTTGTTTGTAAGACGGTTTATGGTGGTGATTTGTAAGGTAGCTTAGGAGAGAATGGAACTTTGTAATAAAGTATATGTCTCCAGTTGAACAAGTGATTGACATAGTATCATTAATGGAGGTTTGAGACAATGTGTATACTCTACTGCCCTGCTGTGTTTGAATAAGCAATACACAAGTTGCCAATTGTATATTCTTGCTAAAATGCTTAGTCTGAATATAGCTGATCATTAAAATTTAATTGTCATTTTATATAGCCATTACAAAGATTTACAACATTTGTAGTACTCTCCCACTTGAAGAGATATCCAGAAGACTTGGCATTTTTTTAATAGGAAAATTAACCTTGTCTCTTCCAAAATCGCAGTATTTTAAGAAATAGTGGAGAGGAACTGCTATAAATTTAGAGAAACAAAATATATGAAAAACAATTTAAAGTGTGGAATTTATGTAGATACTAGTTTGAACTGATCGGGGTCTAAAAAGCCATCGCTAAAAGTTATATTTGGGGCAACTTTGTGGAGGAATCTGAGAGACTAGACTTAATTTTTCATTGTCAAAATGATGTATTAATTCAAAGGTTCAGAAATTTTGCTTGAAAATGACATTGACAGCTTCCTCTAGTGGCAGGGGTTTCCCAATACCTTCAGGGCATAGAAATTGATAACCAAACCATTATTGTAGAATACTTCACAAAGCTATAATTGCTCCTAATCATTTGTCGTGGCTGTGGCAACAATGGCGCAGTGATGTAGTGAATACTGAGACAGACTTCCTGTGAGCCTCTGATCACAGCGTATTCATCAGTCAGTCCCTGACATAGTTAAATGCATATTACTTTTAACAGCTCCCTAATACACATTTTTGATTTATTAACGTAGAACTTGCATCACTATAACTCATGCTTGAATGAAACTTCTGTAATGAACATATTCTCCATAAATTACTCCATAGGTGTCTGGGACTTTGGACAATTGAGAGCACTTCAGTGCTACACTTACGGGCTATTTTTAGTAGCAAAATCAAAAGGAACAAAAATAAGGAAAAAGTCCCACTAAATAGACGGTAAAAAGGATTCTTGTTGACATGAAAGCTTAAGCAAGAAGACTAGGGTTTCCTGTTTCATCTCTGCTGTGAACAAGCTTAGCAATCAGATGACTAGAATTTGTTGTAGCTCCGTGCATATCTGTGAATGACCATGAAAGTTACATCAGTATGAAATGTCAGGACACAAATAGGCAAATTGCAAATAGGCAACCCACAAATAAGGAGCATCGACAATAAATTGCTCTTAGATAATATCACTACTATTATGAACACCAGCATTCCCCCTTCAATATCAGTATCAAATGGCATGTTAATAACTAGTTATATTACGTTAATGAAATTTTCTATAAATGCAAATGATAGAATTGGGAACAGAACAACAGATGTGATTGAAAAAAGCTACATTGCACCCTGCACTGAGCAATTACAAAAATATCAAAATGGGTTCATGTATTGAATCACAAGAAAGTTAGAGATTCTGTGAATTAGTATTGTAGTTGCCTTAGTCTGAATATGTGACAATGTTACCTATCAGGATTTGATAGGTAACATATCAGAAGTTCAAATATACTAGAAATTTAAAAGTCCACTGTGATTTCTGCTCTAAACTAGGATATATAAAACTGGAAGGAACAACAATACTTCCTCTGTAACTGCGAAAAGAGAGAATCTACAAATTCATAACTTTCTTTCATCGAATCAGAGCGGAGGCTTCGGGCCCGCGCCTGGCCTTAAGCCTCAGGGCAGACAGACAGTTCAAAGGAGAGATGAAGCAAAGCACAGGAGGAGGAAAGGCAAGTAAGAAAAATGACAGTTTATCAAGTTGCTAAAGGCCAAATGTGTAAGAAAAATATTTCATCACTGATCTTTTGTAAATTATTTTTTTGGAGTTAATGCTGGTTTCCATCATTGTTTCCATAATATAAGGTAGGGCTCCCCCTCCCCCCCTTTCAGGTGCTGTTGCCTCCCTAAGTCTTCCACCAAAGAACCCACAGTCGCCATCAGGGACCCCGTGCTCCCTCCTCTGTTCTCCTGCCCCCGCCCCTCCCCTTCTGCCCACACCCCACTCCTGTTGCCCCCGTCCACAGTCAGTGTCCAAGGGTTGATTAGTTTGCTTTTTCTATATGAAACACAGACTTGAGAAGGCTGAGTGGTTTGAGTGGGGCTGGTGGCTGAGAGTTGTAGCTTTGGGGGATACCCCGCTTTCCTCTAACAAGAAGGGCTGCTGTGTCTAAATTGTGCGAAAATGGTGTCTGTAAATGCTGTGGACCATTAGACACTTCTCTGTATTTGATTAGAAGATCTTCAAATTGCATTTCCTGAGAATCTGGAATTTTGGTAAAGTGTGTCAGCGTGCCTATGTGACCCTATAAAGTCTTGGGCAGGAAGCCACCTTCAGCTTCTCGGACAGATGGCATTTCCTAGAAGCTGCTACAAATTGTTGCTAAAGGAATTAAGCATATTTTGAAAAGAGATTTATATATTTATTTGGGAAGGACTTCCTAAGCAAGGTGCACAAATGTTGTAATCAAAAAGACAACACTTGATAATATTAAAATGAAAACTTCGAGAAGTCAAAAGATACTGAGTAACTGAAAAGTAAAAGACAAGATTGATAGGAGGGCCACAAATTGCAACAAAAGACCTAGACCAGGGCCTCCCCCGTGGCGCAGCGGTTAAGCGCTGGGCTGTGGAGCTGTTGGCAGCAGCGACGCGAGTTCGATGCCCGGCCGGGGAGAGTCCCACATGGTGCGGCGGACCTCTCCTGCCTCGCCCGCTGCTCCCCTCAGCAGTGTGTTTCTGATCTGCCTGTTCTGCTCCCCACTCTGTCTCTGGTGGACCCTCTCACCACTCCACGCCTCTGGCCTGTACCCCAGCTTGTAAAAAGTAAATCTTTAAAAAAAAAAAAACCAAAAAACAAAAAAGACCTAGACCAGGATGGATACAATGTCCTTAAAACACACAAACATACTGTGGATGTGAAAATGGATGAATCATGAATAAAATATAAATGTGTGAAGAATCCTAACCTCAGTAGTTACCACGTAAATTCAAGTTTAAAAGCCAAGAGCTACTGCTTCTCCCCGCCAACCTGGTAAATCACACAAGGGTTGTGGATCATGTGGAACAATTGTGTTCTCTGCAGTTTTATATAGCACTGTCCAGTAAGCTTAAATATGTAAATACCTTCTCTGCAGTACCTCCATTCCTAGGCAACCTAGAATAACTCAGGCGCATATATATTTTCCCAGATGTGTGTGGTGGTATTAGCTTGTAATAGCAAGAGTTTAGGTGTGATATCAGTGATCATAAATAGCGGTGCAGGCATCCCGCAGAATATTATGCCCATATATGTTTGAGTAGAATAATCTTCCAATGGCTTTTCCTGAACATAATTAAAGTAAATGGATATCCATTATGGAATTTTTTGAAAGTCTATAACATTATTTAAAAAACATCTGTAATCGCACCACTTGAAATTACTGTTATTTCTTCCAGCTTAATTTCTCTGTTTGGCTACAGACAGGCAGCCAGCCAGCACTTGGTCTTCCATTTACAGCCACTTTTAGTGGGGTTATCTAGGGTGCATTACCTAATTTGGTGTGTGTTTTTTTTTTATTTTTAAAGAGGATAAGATTAATTATTTCATAGATTTACTTGTGATAGTTAATGACATAAATTAGGTAATACTTGACTTCCTCTACATTCTGTCCTCCTACCCCCTCCTTTCTTTCTCTCTCTTTCCCCCTCTCTCTGGCCCCGACTCTTTCACTTACACACACACACACACACACACACACACACACACACACACACACACACAGTGTGTCTTCCTCTCTGGGAGGTTCTCCCTTGTTATCATCCACCACCACGTGTGATGTGGACATTAGGAAAGATACTCTTTGCGAGCCACACACCCTCTCGGCAAGGGTCAGGAAAACTTGGAGTCTCTTCAAGAAAAATAAGACTCTTTTACTGACTATAAAATTACTTTCTAATATGTGCAATCGTATGGTATGTTTCTTCTAAACAGTCACGTATATAGTCAGGGCTAAAGTTTTCAAGATTCTCTTTTAACTTACTGAGTTCTGTGTTAGTTTGACAAATAGGAGATGGGACTAACAAGTAGCCACATTGCACATAGGCAAATTGAAAATGTGAAATCCACAAAGTATGAGGAGCGAGGAGATATTGGTCTTTGACATTACTACTAATATGACGAACACTAGCACTGCCTCTTGAACGTCACTATCCATGATTCTGGATTCCTTGAAATGCCAGGCTCAGGTGGGTATGCCACACACTTACTTTGCCCTTCAATATGCTGCCTCCTGTGTAGCTTGGGGACACTTAGGAAAATCGCTTGAAAGCATGGGACACAAGTATTGTCTCTAATCAGAGTTGACAAAGGCACTGATACAGAAGACTTCGTTTCCATCCCAGCCATACTCAACATTATTTAACTCCCAGTGAAATGGCCCTGCAAGTCATTGGCAGATCGATTCTGCAAACCTTACTTTCTCTGATCTCCACTGCCCTCCTGCCTCTGACTTCAGTTTATCAGCTGGAAGTGACCAAGAGGATTGACCACATGATACACTTTCACTTTTTCTTTTTCTTTTTTTTTTTTTTAAAGATTTATTTTATTTATGCATACAAGCTGGGGTGCAGGCCAGAGGCGTGGGGCGGCAAGAGGGTTCATCAGAGACAGAGTGGGGAGCAGAACAGGCAGATCAGAAATACACTGCCGAAGGGAGCAGCGGGCGAGGCAGGAGAGGTCTGCCGCGCCATGTGGGACTCTCCCCGGCCAGGCGTCGAACTCGCGTCACCGCTGCCGACAGCTCCACAGCGCAGCGCCCAACCACTGCACCACCGGGGAGGCCCCCACTTTCACTTTTTCCTGTAGTACTTGAAAAGGATTGTAACATTACAATCTTGGTCAGTCTGTATACAGTAGGCAACACTCTGAACAGCTACTTGGCCATCACATAAAAAGAATCACCAGCTGTCTAACTTGTGATGTCTGATTGCTTAGTATTTGCCTTTTCATCTTCTGTATTAAGTCAGTTTCATGGTTGGTGATGTGTTAATTGCAATAGTCACTTTCAGGGACCAAACTTTACATCAGTTGTGACTAAATGCATCCCTCTATAACATACAAACCAGTACTAACATAGATACTTAGAGTAGTTTTTCTTGTTTCTTTTAAGTAAAAGGATTCCAGATATTGGCAGACCAGGATTGGTGTGGTTTTTATGGAGCCCTTAGCATTGTCAGGAAGCCAGTCTCTCTCTGTTCTGTGATCCAGGGTACAATCTTCAAACTCAGGGTTGAATCACATTTATGAGATGACCATTGTAGCTCTAGTCATCAAATCCATGTTCTCAGGAGCACAGAGCAGAGAGAGGGGAGCATAAAATAAAGAGCCAGCGGAGTTGGTCTTCTCTAAGGAGATTTCTGGGAACCAGAATCCAGGAGTCTGTATTTGGAAATACAACTTCATAATCAGAACACGGCCACATCTTTAGTTTCCCCTAGGAAACTGAATTTAGAAAAAATGGGAAATATATATCGGGCAGGTAACTAGGTTTTTCTGCAGTCTGATCCATAATTGTTGCTTATATGTGGCTAATATATACCACTTTGCAGGCTCCCAAAATGCAATCATTATGAATAAGGATGGGGTGATATTGATTTTGCCATCATCAAACTTTTGGGGAGTTCTGCTAAAGCACATGCTTGTAAATTCAATGAAACAGCAAGTGTTTCAATATATTAATGTCCTGATAAGCATACTTTAGTATTCCATCACATGTAGACCATTTTCCAGTTTTCCTTTTATGACAAGCAGCAGATACAGATATGGCTTTAAATGAAAATGCCCTGCAGTAAATTCTAGATTAGATTTTGTTTTTATATCGATGCTACTGTTATTTTTAATGGAATTTTCTGAGACAATGAAACAACTCACAAGATTAAACTTTTTAATGAAACCAATTTTATACATTAAAAATTAACATATTTTAAAAGATAACACTGCCTGTCACTGGTAGAAATAACGCTCATTCAGTGTGTGTTGTTTGTACTACATCGAGTTTTCTTGCGGTACAGCTGGGAAAATATATATGACATATATATAAATCTGAATCAAATACACAGCAGTAATTTAAAAGTGAAAAAGGAGGTACATTTATTTGTTCAGTTTCACTAATTGTGGTCAAGTACACATAGGACACAAAAAGGGAAATACAACCTAACTTTATCAATATAATAGTACTTTCCAACTCTTCAAATCTGACAGAGGAATAGTTCCCACAATAACTTGCAATCACAAAACTCACAATTGGCCCACTCTTGCATAAGATCAGCTGGGGCAATGATTATCACTTATCCTTCTCCTACTATGACTAATTTGTAATCTATGTGTAGTTGACCACAATTAGTGAAACTGAACAACTCATGAATTCACCTATGTGGAAATACTGTATGTACGCATAGAACAAGAAATACTTCCCTAACAATAGTACACCAATGCTTACAGCATCATTCATAACAGCAAAAAGTGGCAGCCACCCAACAGGTCATCAACAGATGAATGGACAAACAGAATGAGGGGGTACATGCAATGGAATCTCACTCAGCCTTGAAGGGAAAGGAAATTTTCATAAATGCTGCTTGGGTCAAACTTGAGGAGGTTAGGTTGAATGAAAGAAGCCAGTCTCAAAAAGACAAGAGCCCTATAATTCCACCTTTCAGTAATCAAATTCTCAGCAACAAAAAATTCATATGGAGCAGAGCTTGTACTGCCAATATGACTGTGTTATCTCTGAATCTGTTTTGTTAAGAAACCCAGTTTTACATTTTTTTCTTACATGGCAGACAATGTATGTAAAACATGTCTGGCCTAGTATATAATTGAGTAACTGTGTGTCCGTGACATTTTGTGGCTTGTACCTGTATTTAAAAAATAATGTGGATTTATGCTTTTACGCTAGGAAGCATGATAATTGTAGGCTTTTTATTTGCTTTCCTATTCATCATCGTTACCTCCTTTGCTGTTCTATCTTGAGATTATTGCAATGTTATGATTAGTTCATCTCACAGAATGTTATTAGGATACTGTTCAAATATTATAGTCAACAAATGTGCCATTGGAGATACAGAAAAGATAAAACACTTTGCCTTAAATTAATATTCTGTGTTTTCATAGAATTTAACTTACACTTGCCAAATGTGTTTAAATGTATTTTATTATTCAACTAAAATAACACAAAATAGAGCATGAGTGGAATAATACCAGGAGGAACATTTTAGAAAAACTAATATATCAGCACTTTACCGTAAATAAAGAAAATAAATTCTGTTTGTAATTTTTCTTTATATGAAATAAACTAATGATCAAATGAGTGTGAAATATCACTAAGACAAATATTTACTAATGTAATTTGTGTTTATAACATCAAAAACAGATTTTAAAGGACATTTTCATTGATTCAGGTAATAATTATAACTGTTTCCTAGCAAAATGACTTAAAAGCATGTGAATATGAATGGACTATTTATATAGAATAATAACACTAGTATGGGAATATATACAGGAACTTAGATAATCTGAAATTTACTGCAAAATTTACCTTCTTACTTCCATTTGCATGTATCTATTTTTATCTTAAAAGAATCCTTCAGCATGAAAAACTGCAGCAGGCTGAATTACAAAAATTAAGAAGTATAAATTGCCTGTTATATGTACATTTCAAAGATGTTCAAAGGAACATGATTATTCCATTTGCAATTCAGTTTTAAAATCTGAATACAATGTACACATTTTATGTCACAATTTATCCTTCAAAATGTTATAAGCTGACAGCCCACACATTAAATTCAGAGTCTTGAAAAATATACTCATGGCACAGAAGCAAGCTAAAGCATTGGAAGACTAGACACTGCATTTTTCTCTAAACTTTTGTCTTCATAACAGTCTACATGCTACATATATAAACATTATATATTTACATTGTGCCTGGCATTGGGCAGGAGAAATGTGTTCAGTGAATGGGGAAAACTTTGATTTTCTTTGGTTTGATTCTTGTTCCTTATGTCCTAAGGTTATATTTCCAATTGGCAGACAAATGGAGAATTTAAGAAAGTATTGCAGGATATGAATACAATATAGAACTCCTGGCCATTCTACAAGACAGCGGGAACCATGACAGTTGTTTAAGTCAGGAGACCCTAGGAGTTGCTGATTGGTCAGGGGACACCAGTGTTAAGACATAAGATCCTGGACTATGTGGGTGGCATTCGTAATGAAATGAAAGGGATGTATAAAATTTTGAGGGGAATTTTTTTCTTATCTAATTGCTCTGAGACTTCCTGTCCATATTGAAGAGAAATGATGAGAGTAGGCATTCTTGCCTTATTGCAGATTTTAGAGGAAATGATTTCAGTTTTTCACTCCAGTATATTAGCTGGGTGACTTTAACTTATTTCAATACAATAAAGATGCTATCTAATTTGAGAATTTTTGTCATGAATGTGATATTTATGATTCATTTTAATGTGGTATATCACCGATATTGATTTGTACAGGTTGAGCCATCCTTGCATCCCAAGGAAAAATTCCAAGGTCATGGTGTATGACCTTTTCATGGACTGTTGAGCTTAGTTTGCTAGCGTCTTGTTGAGGATTTCTTGCTCCATGCTCATTAGGATCCTCACCTATAGCTTCCCTTTTTTTGTGCGGTGTCTCCCAGGCAGATACTGAACTATGAAAAGAGTTGGGGGGGGGTACTCCTTCCTCTTTTATTTCTTTAAGAAGGATTGCTAATTAATTATTCTTTGAATGCTGGGTAGACTTGGCCTGTGAGGCTATCTCTTCCTGAGCTTTCATTTTTGGTGAAGCTTTTGATTATTGGTTCAATAACCTTGGTTTTTACTGGTCTCTTCAGGTTTTCTATTTCGCTTTGATTCTGTCTCAGTAGTTTGTATGTTCTACAAATTTACTCATTTCTTCCAGGTTGTAACATTGTTTGATGTATAGTTGTTGTATATACTCACATGTGATCTTTTCTATTAGTCCTGTGGCTTAACTGTAATGCCTCCTCTTTCATTTTATATTTTGATCTTTTTTTTTCTTGGTCAATCTAGCTAGCTTTAGTCTACTTTATTAAAAAGTCTTAGTTTTGTCATTTTTTCAATAGTTTTACATAGTTTTCTATTCTCTATTTCGTTTCTGCTTTAATCTTTACTAGTTCCTTCCTTTTGCTGACATCTGGCTTAATTTGCTTGTTGTCTAACTCCTTGAAGTGTAAAATCAGGTTAAAGTTTTTTTTAGTGTAGGTGTTTGTCAGTATAAATTTATCTCAGTACTGCTTTTACAATATCCTATATGTTTTGGTGTGTTGTTTTCATTTGTTTGCCTCGAGATACTTTCTAATTTTTGTTTTCTCTTTGACCCACTGATTTTTAAACTGTGTTTTAAAATTTTCAGGTATTTGTGAGTTTTCCCATTGTACTGTTGTTACTGAATTCTAAAGAATTTCACAACACATCGGTCAATTTACTACAAGAATAAGGGGCAATAGTACATTTAATTGATGCACCAGAAAAATGATGCCACTAAGAGAAACACAGAAGCCAGTTTGTTTTATGAAGGGAGTAAGAGCTTTTGGGGTTGGAAGCCTTATAATCAAATTTTAGAATGAATTCAGTTTGCAGGATAGAGGTAATATTCAGATGGAAATGAACAGTTAGAAATTAAGGTGTAATAAAGGTGTAATTGCATCTTGAGAAAAAAGCTTATGAAAATTACATTTTATATGATACAGCTTCTCTTTTATTGTAAGGCAAGTCTATAAATGAAGTTTGCGTATAGAGAATATTGTATAAATTTCTTTTCTCACTGCTTGTGTCATTGAAATATAAGATATGTGTCTTGATTGTAAGTGGTAGTAGTGTCTACTCCTGAGTTTTGCTGTTATTAACAGGCCTACTGTTCTTTGACTCAAGAACTCTCTACAAAAGGAACTGGCCATCGCCCACTTCATAGGATTACATCATCTGCACTCTCAGCTCTGCTATCACAGAGTGAGTAGTTTGACAGGAGCACAACTTGCAATATGAACTAATTAAGAACTTTTAACAAAATTTAGGGGGAGGAGTCATTTCTACAACCCAGATTTTATTAGATCAAGTCAAGTGTCTGATGTTTACATTTGATTTAGATAGCAGAGGAAATATTAGTTATCTGTAGCTTTAAAAAAACTCTCGTGTGTAGGCATCCTCAACTTTCTCTTGTAATATTAGTGTATACAGTTGCAGAGTTTTTAATGTTACTAAGTAAAAAATTATTAGTGTCTCCTTTTTAGCCTGGGGGCTGAGGCTACAAATACAAGGAAGATAAATGGAACTGCATTACAGTTCTTTAATTCCAAGGAAAATGAATAATTATGCATAATAAATTCAGGAGGAAATATTAACATAAGAATGTGTTTCAAAAGCCTGGTTTGTTTTAGTTTACTGGATAACTTGGTTTACCCCCAGGGTATATTTTATCATTTAAATTCTAGAAAAAATGTGATGAGAAAAATGCTTACAATACTATAACCTGAATTTTATTTTAAATGAGATTAGACTACGATATTGTTCCTAAAGGTTTGTCTTTTTAAAGCAGTCACTGGTAAATTAATTTATCATTCCAATACCCATTCTAAAAAAAAATCACTTTGTATCAGTTGAAATTAATCAGCTTTTCAGAATTTCTTCTCTACATATAAAAAAGTAGTAAGCAGGGCCTCCCCGGTGGCGCAGCGGTTGGCCGCCGGCGATGCCGGTTCGATGCCCAGCCCGGGAGAATCCCACATGGTGCGGCAGACCTCTCCTGCCTCGCCCACTGCTCTCCTCAGCAGTGTATGTCTGATCTGCCTGTTCTGCTCCCCACTCTGTCTCTGGTGAACCCTCTCGCCACCCTGCGCCTCTGGCCTGTACCCCAGCTTGTATACATAAATAAATAAAAATTCTTAAAAAAAAAAGTAGTAAGCAAAGGAATACCCTTTATTATAGCTGGAGGTGTCTTTCTGAGACTTGAAGCAACTATGTACATGTTCACAGTTGCCTCAGATATTAACGAATTCTTTACCTTTTTAAATTTTTAGTTAGGTTTTCTTAAGAGGTGATAAGGAATTTTACAGACATCATTGCACTTATATGTATATTAATGTATATTTTTAAAATAAAATTTAAAAATTGAGAAAGACAAAACCTGAGTTACAGAGTCAGGATGTTAATATTCACAGGGAATCATCTCTGCTTTTAGGATGATTTCAAACTTCTAAATTAGCTTCTGATTTGCTAACAGAATATTTTACAAGAGGCAGATGGAATTTAGAGATAGCAAACAAGAAAAATAATTGTGGTTATCTTTTGAAAAGGAAAGGTATCCAGATAATTTCTAAGTAGGAAGGCTTGGATTAAAAATGAATAACTATAAGTTTTAATTGTTGGAAATACTGGAACAGAAGTCATCATGATTCATATTTGTATAATTTATGTAGTGTAATAATGAATCACATATAATAATTCTCTTGAATATATATAGGAAAATATGCAGCTAAATACAATGTCTTTCATCATTGTCAATTCTTCTTATTTTACTAGTCTGATATTACTACACAAGCCTTAAAAGTTTGCTTTATGCTAAATAAAATTGTCAGTGGAATTTTAAGTAGTTTGGGTGACCATGCTTTGACTCTGCTGTATAAGTAAAAGATTTCATTATAATTAGGGTACATACTATCCAAAGAGAAAAAACCCAAACAAGCATGTGGTAAAAAGTAGTTTTGGCAAGAGGTAATGAAAGGAAATTGAAGCTTCCCATTAACTGCTTCACAATCTTTTTTATGATATCACAACCCAAAAGATATGACCGCTTCTTTGTTCCTATATTATAAATGGAAATTACGCCTTCATATCAAGAAGGGAGGAGCACTGTTCAACCTCTACTTCCATTCTGAAAAAGCCAATGAATGTCACACTAAAAATGGCACCTATAAAAAATGTTATATATTAAAAATTACTGGGGTATAGTATCACTTTTAGATTTAAAGATACTTTAGTTTCATACGTTATAAAGAAATTATTTGCTGTGAAAAGGCATTAAAAAGGAATAACTTAAATATTAAAGACTTTTCATAAAGAACACAAAAGTTGATATATTTAGTCATGTATTATTAAGGTCCCTTCACTTTTATAATGACTACTTTCACTAAAGGACAATATTCTCTTGTCTATTTTTAAACTCATCAAAAAAAATAAAATCCATGTGTAACCCCTAGGATATTTTTTTAGATATGTTTAGTCAGCTATCCTATTTTGTTATGGCTGGACTAAAATATTAAATAACTCAAACATAAAAAAATGTTTTTCTCAAACTCATTATCTTAATTAGTGCCATATACTGTTGGTTAAGGTCATGCTTTGTTTCAAAATATACTTTATTACTTATATCAATTTCTGTAAATACTGATTATATTTAAATATAATTAAAGCAAAAAAATTAAAAAATAAAGTTGATATCTACTTCCAGTAAGGATAAAATTACAGGAGCTAGATTTACACTACTGACTGAAACAACCAATTTAAAACCTAATTAATGACTCACTAGTTTTAAAGGTATTAGTTACTGGTGATGAAGAATGGGAGTCCATAGGAAAGTAAATAACAGGTGAACACTATACTAACCCAAATGTATTGCCTTGAGTGAATTTTTTAGGTTGTCACAATGAGAAAGGAAGAGAAAGACTGTGAGATCCCATCTGTGTCCCTGAATCGAAGAAATAACGTTGAGGATACAGGTAAATCACATATCTAAACCTCATAGTATATGCTACTATAATGGAGAGAGCTGCCATATACAGCACACTGGAAATTTGTAAAATACAGATTAGCACATGAATGTTAAAAAAATACAACTGCTCAAGGCTAGAGAAATAGAAATATGAGATTTCATTAGAAAGATAACATGATTGACAATATTTCTGGCACCCTATGAATTCCAATCTCCAACAATAAGAATAGAAAACCTTTAGATTAAGATGGACTTAGGTGGAATATATGAAGGGCTCCTTACTAATTCACATTAGCGTGAGCACCTTTCTGGAAGTGTCTAGTAAGTCTTCAAAATAACGTCCAAGAGGAAATATTTCCAACCTTTTTTTTTTTTTAATATTTGAAAAGGAGAGGTACCTCACAGTCACGGGGGGCAGAAAAGCCATTTAACTGAATCACAGACAAATGTCTAGAATGTGTATAGGGTTTCAAATGTATTCTACATTAAAGAAAATTTATGTTTGCATCCAGTAAAAGTTAACCATGCAAGAAATAATGAAAAAGACAAATGAATAGTTGTAGATTCAGAACTGAAATATGTTTTAGTACAACAGCTATTATATCTGTATTCAATATATACACAAAGGTAAGTGGACACAAAAGGAAGCTATAACTGGATGTTTTATTAAATGCACATTAATCATTGCAGATAAAGCATTAGTGAACCTGAAGACATAACAAAGTATTTAACATTAGACAGAATGTTGGAACATATTCACATGACCTAGTATGTGTAGTTTGGGGCCATAACAAAGAAAACAACACACAGTGAAGGACCTAACTCACTAATTCAAGAGTCTCAACAAACCCAACTTAAAGAAACTAAAACAAAAGATGCATTGTGGAGCATAAAATCAAATCACTCAATCAATGACAGAATGAAAATCAGCCATGAAAAGAGGCATGGGAGTATAAATATGAGGATAACAGCACATTTCATATAGGAAATAATGTAAGAAGAAAATGCAGCAACATCTTTATAGTATTGAGAAAAATACTCCTGATGCAGTGATATACCTAACAAAAATATCTTGAAAATGAATACTAAATAGAGACTTTTCATACAGATGAGTTGCATGCAAGAAGTCCTCAGCAAGAGACCCACACTACAGCAAACATAACTTCAAGTGAAAGGAAAATGGAATTAGATGGAATACTGACTCTACAAGGAAGGAAGGAAGAGCAACAAATAGTAACTATGTGAATAAATATATAAATTTCAATGTTACCTACTAATATTTAAAAACAGTAAAAACTTTCTTTTGAATAATATGCAGTAAAATATAATGTGTGGAAATTAAATATTTTAAAATATAGTATATTACAATAGCACATAGCAAGGGAGGGGATAATTACAAAATTTTCATAATATAGTGAATTATATGACTTGAAGGCAGACCAAGATAAGTTAAATATGTATTATATGTATGATATAAGCAAAAAAAAAAACCACACTAAAGTAACAAGTCAGACATTTATAGTTAAGAAACCAAAGCAGATAAAATTAATTTATAGAAAAGATAATATAAATAAGGAGAAAAGTGTAACAAAACCCAATGAGACAAATAGAAAATACTAGGATCGTAGATTTACTTATTTAAATAGAAAAATTAAAGCATAATCTTTAAATAGAAAACCCAACTAATAGGGAGAGATAGTCAAATTGCTTATAACAGTACATTTCAAACATAAACACACAATACCTTAAAAGTAAAAGAATTTTAAAAACCCCCACAAAAGTGAAGGTCCATCTATTAATAGCAGATAACATAGATTTCAGAGAGAAGAACATAGTAAGGAGTAGAGGGTCACTTCTTAATATAAAGGGCTAAATTAATCAAGAGTATACAGTAATCCTAAATGAGTGTGCACATAAGAGTACTTCAAAACTGTGGAATTCTGATAAAGCATAAAGAGGGAATAGAAAAATCTACAATTATAGTGAGAAATTTTAATACCTTTGATATTCAGTCTTGATAATTAATAGAACAAGTAGATAGTAAGGATTGACAATATGAACTCTCATCAACCAACTTGACCTAAATGACACCACAATGAGAGAATATGCATTTTTCCAAGTGTACAAAGTCCCAACCATGATAGAACCTATTCTATGATGTAAAAAAAAAATCTCAGTAAACATAAAATGATTAAATTTATAAAGAAATGTGTCATCTGACCCTAGTGGAGCTAAATTAGAATAGGTAACAGACTGCTTTGGAAAAATCCCTACATACTAAGAAAATGAATACCATACTTCTTAAAAGCAAACCATAGATCAAAGCAGAAATCACAATAGATATTAAAACATATGCATTAAATGGAATGAAAAATAACACAGCAAAATGTATGCGATAACCTAAAAGCAAAAATTTAGAGAAATAACCACTAAATGCTATGTGAGAATAGGAGGAAGATCATATCTATATCACATCTTAAATATATCACCTAAGTTGCCAGCTTAGGCAACTAGGAAAAGAAAAGCAAAATAAGTGCAAGTTAAATGTCTACCTATACTAATTACAAGAGAAAATATTAGTATTATCAGGAATGTGTTGACATGATTATAAGATTCTTGTTTTTCTTTAAATATTGGTATAATTTGTAAAGTTTTAGGCCAGTAAAATGAATAGCAGAAAAAAATGGCACAGTTTCCCAAAAGACGTTAAAATATTTCCCCACCAAAAAAAAAAAAAAGTTGAATTGTTAATGTCCTGTACCTCTTAATTTGATTTTATTTAAAATTAGGATCTTTGAGAGATAGTCTAGATAAATGTGGCCACTAGAGTGGATTTAATCTCATTTTGATTGATGTCCTTGTAAAGAGGACATTTGGACACAGACATAGAAAAACTTAATCTTATTTTTGCTATAATGGTGTCCCTAGGTAGCATTCTCTTTTTGGTGGGAGATGAAATGTTCTTTCATTTCTCTGTGCTGAACATTCCCAACTCTTAAATTATGGTTAGATTTCTTTAATGTTAATGTTACTTTAAATTCTCATCTGTGTAATTTCTGAGTATGCTTTTATTGATTCTTTTTTCTCTTGATCATGTGTAATAATTTCTTGTGATGATTTTAATTTTTTTTAACTGCTTGACATTGTGTTTAAGAGAATAATAAGGACTTCTGTAATATTTATCCTTAGAGACATTGGTGTTGAAATGTCACAACTGTAGATAAAGGGTTGAGTAAAGTTAATTCCAATGCTTTGAGTTCAAACTTTATTGCTGCTTCAGGTAGTTTCATTTGACCAATCTGGGTGAATATTTTGGAATCATAAATTATAATTTCTTTAATGGGACTTGAGATTCTAAGACCAGTGATTCTAGAGTTCTCTTTTGCTTTACAGGTCAGGTGCCTGCTTTACAAGGTATGCTGAGTTCTGTTTTATATCCAGTTACCTGCTTTTAGATCAGCAGGTAATTTTCTTTGTTCTCCATCCTTCCCTCTTTCCACAAATGCATAGGTCTCTCCCCACCCTCCCCACTGATTTACAGATCTGCTGTAGTGCACTCACTGGGGACTCTCCTATTTCTGTTTAGTTCCTCTACTGTACCATCATCCTGAATATTGAAGCATTTCAGGATCTCTCCTGTCTCCCACATTACACCAACCCTCCACACCCTCCTAGTCTGTGTGTCAGCCATGTTTAAGTCCATGTCTTTCTAAATCACAGAAAACCCACTCATGCTTCTCAACACCTCCAAGGTTATGACTTACTGGCAAGCCCCAGGAAGGTGTGACATCCTAAAGATCACGGATCAGAAAGGAGACTCAAGAATTTCTCAAATCATGGAAACACTGAATGTCTACTTATTTACCCACAGCCACCTGTATACATTACTGCGTCCTCACATTTCTGGGGGGGTCTCTGTTCCTGCTTCCCAAAGACACCTCTGTTTTCTCTCATGCAGATCAACTTCATCATGACATCTCGGTACCACCACATCCTTTGTCTTCTGCATGACGTACAGGATTATAGAATTACTCAGCTATTGGGCTATCTGGGATGGGCAAGGCACCCTTGATAATTTATATGCTCTTTTATTCTAGCAGTTTTTCCTCTTGAGAATATAGCCCATTTTATGTTTAGAGGGTGGGAAAGGTGAAATAGTGCACTGACAGAGGAAGAGGGAAGATTGAACATTCAGAGAAGAATTTGCTTGCCCTGCTCTACTTCTCTGCAGAGGACTCTACTTTCTGCCAGTATTTCCCCTTGGTGTTTGGAGGAGGTACTTGCATGTAACTGCTTGTCAATGACCATCTAATTCCCTCTAAATTGCAACCTCATTTTGTTGTCCTCTGACCTGTTGCCCTCCAGCATCCAGATATTCTACTTTCATGCCAGTGTTTTCCTGTAAAGATTATGCTCATATTACGGGATAATCTATTGTAAAGGAAGGGAATTAGGTGATTGCTGGAGCTCAGAAAACCGCAATATTCAGAAGCCAAAGGAAATGCTGGGAAAAGAAACCAGTGTTTGGCACACACTGTGCTGAGAGCATGAGGGATTCGTTTCACTCAAATGGAACGAAAAGAGGCGGCCACGGTTCCCTCGTTCAAAGGTAGTTACTGGGATCTAAGTTCAGTAGCAAAATGCCCCTACATAGAGGAAATGTGTTTTTATTTTACCTTTGACATCTCTACATATCTGCTGTTCTTGCAATGACCTAAAAGCAGGAAAATATTACAGGGACATAGATTTCGCAATTACATTACTAATCCTGCCTGGCAATTTGTATGTTAGCGCATTTAGCATAAAATGTCAATGTAAATGGAAGGAATGTCCTCCTAAGTATTTGTTACAGCCCCCAAATGTTTGTCTTATAGAAGCCCATAGGTCATGGCCAAACCTGTGATCTGCTCAGGTCCATGGAAAGACAGGTGTGATGAAGCTTTTTTGTAACTTCACATTGATGGGGGATTGAAACACTAGAAATCTGACGTTGGAGATTTCTTGACCTCATTAGTGTGCCCAATCTGTAGCACTGACTGGGCAAGGAGCGGGGGAGCGGGCACCGTGCATAGTTTAGGAATCAGCACCTCAGCACTGTTTGACCTGGGGCCTGTTTGTTTTGCATTCACTTCCCAGCCCAGGAGGTGCCAGGAAGAGAAATGGGCCATTTCTGTCAGAGACTGAACCATCCCAGAAGCAGTGAAGTGCTCTAAATCCAGATGTCCTTGGAGAGGGAGCGCCATAAAGCTCCCAGAGGTGTTAACCGCCTGGAGTGAAGGCCCCCTCGCTGATAATTAACTGTCTTTGTTGAACTCGCTGTAAAGCAGCCAGTCAGAGAGGCAGGTTAGAACGCTTGCTTTGGGGCATGGCCCTTCTCGGGTGAGCGGGCTAATAGAATAAAAGTGCATAATGAAGATTCAGTTCCTGTCCTGGGCCTTTTTTGGCTTCCTGGTATGTGGCAGGCCAAGTAGCGGGGATTTCTCAGCAACAGTCAGACTTGGTAAGCTCCACCTTCAGCATTGTGCCCGAATCCTGCTGGAAATGCACATAGGGACAGAGTGACAGGAGAGGCCACCTGGGGTGTGTGTCTGCACGCGCGCAATTGCCACTAGGGTAAAAAAAAATCACATTCCCAACATTATGATGGGTCATGGACCAAAGTTAGCATTGGACCGGGATAGGGAAGTAATGTCTGCATGTTTCTGGCTGGTTGTCTTTGGAGCTGATGTAGAATCGGAGAAAGTGTGTGGAGAAGGCCGCCGGATGGAGCTAAGAGCTGTAGCCATTAAGAGCAGCTATTTCTAATAGCAACTGTGCGTTGCTTTCCTGTCTGACGTCCCCTTCCTCTCCAAGCAGAGAGCTTTCTAAAAATCAAAATCACTCAGCTATGCATAATTTTGTAAAACTGTGTCCAACCCCCAGGTCAGAAGGGCTGACCAGCAGCTACACCCAGGGGTGTGCCTCGCGGCCAGGAGCAGCCACTGGATGGGCAGGGAGAGCTGCAGGTGCTCCCGGTTTTCTAAGGCGCACGCACGGTGATGACGCCCTCGCCGGGGCCAGTGCGCTTCTGTGCCATAATAACGCGCGTGTAAAAAATTAATTCCATTTCGGTAAGGCTAGTGAGAGATGGCTTAGGTCTTTTAAAAAGTGAGACATGAAATGATAGAGGGAGGGGATCGTATACAAAGTCCTTTCAAATTCTTGCAATTACATCTGCAAACAAGAAAAGTAGTTTGGCCTCCCTGGTGGCGCAGCGGTTGGGCACTGCGCTGTGGAGCTGTCGGCAGCGGGCGACGCGAGTTCGACGCCCGGCCAGGGAGAATCCCACATGGTGCGGCAGACCTCTCCTGCCTCGCCCGCTGCTCCCCTCAGCAGTGTGTTTGCGTCGATCTGCCTGTTCTGCTCCCCCTCTGTCTCTGGTGAACCCTCTCGCCGGCCCAAACCTCTGGCCTGCACCCCAGCGTGTATGCATAAAATAAAATCTTTAAAAAATTTTTTTAAAAAATTGGCGTAATAAGTGGAGCTAGTGACGGGGAGCTGGGATTCTAACAGTGTGCCGGGAGCTAGGCCTGAGAACCATAGGACTGAAGGATTTTGCAGGACCTCTGCTCTCATTCTACTCCAACTTTTTCAATTTTTCTATCATTCTAAACAGACTGAAATCCTTGAGGTTACATCCCATGCTTATTTTTTTCTTTAAAAGCCTGCAATTTTGCAGAACGGCCAAATTGCCATAACCTTCAAATGCAAGGTTCAGGCATTTGCATCTGGACGGAGCCTTTTGCTGCATCCAAAACTGGATGAGGATTTCTGGATCAAGACAGCGATGTAGGAAGCCCATGAACTCACCAAGGCTACAGCTGAACAATTTGCTCTGAAAGAAAAACTCACCAGCCACTTCCTCCGTGCAGGAAGGAGAGGCTGAGAGGATCTCGCCATAAGCCCACTCCTGGTGCAACGACTCACAATCTGGAGGGGACCCAAAGCACAGAGTTTATCCCTGAGCAGTGAAGGGTTCAAATGCCACAATCGATCACCTCAGCTTTTAAGACCTGCACCAGAGACCAGTCCCCAAAACATCTAGTAAAAACCAGCGGGGGTTGCCTTCCTGAGACACCAGCGCCAGGACCAAGCAGAGAGACAGCGACTGAAAAGGATTCAGATGCGTCGGGAGAGACTCCCCCCCTCACCTTGAAGCACTGGTCTGAGGGGCAGACACCTCTTTCTCCTCAAATCTAGGGACCTCGTGAAATGGTCTCCAGAGAGGGAGGCCCAAGGGGGCCATCTTTGCAATGCCCCTCACTGCAGGTGAGCAACACCTCCTGGAAATGTGCACCCCATCCTGTAACCTGGGACACCAGGGGACACCTCTAGATTGCCTGCTTGTGGTGGCCTTTAGATCTTGCGGTCCACAGAATCCTGACAGGGAGAGTTCTTAACTTCCTGTCACCCCCGGGGCACAGTAGAGAGATGGCAGAGGGTGGAGTTCACGCTTTCTGTGTGTTAGTTAATCTTTTTTTAATGTGTTTATTTTTTAATTTATATCCTTTACATTATTATGCATCCCACATAGGTTTCCCACCACCAATTTACATGTGAACCTTCACCATAGTCCCTTGTGCTCTTTTCTCCCCTGTTTTGATCCCTTTCCACCCTCTGCAGAATGTCTCTTATTTATGGTTGCCTGCTAGTTACTGGATCAAGAAGATGTGGTACATGTCCACAGTGGAATACTATCCAGCAATCAAAAATGACAAATGAATGCAATTCACAGCAACAAGGATGGAGCTAGAAGGGATCATGCTCAGCAAAATAAGCCAAAAGGAAAAAGAAAAATACCGAGTGGTTTCACTCATAGGAGGAATATAGGGGAGCCAAATAAGAGAGCAGGAGGAGAAAATAACACACAAAACGAAAACAAAAGTTAACCTTTCCTTGAGCCCTCGGGAGGCAGGGTCTTCTCAGTCTCTCTGCCATGCTCCGAAGTGTTGGCCTCTCCCAGAGATGTGCTTGCACATGTGGGGTCCCCAATTTTTGTGACTGCCACTTAGTGGACAGCCCTTGGTTATCTGGTTCTGCTATCCAGCAAGACCCATATTTGTGGGTTCCACAAGATGGCAACAAAGAGAGAATTCTCAGCTGGCTACCACCCCTATGGTGAGAACAGGCTGAAACAGGGCAGGCAGCTGGGGCGCTCTCTGCCCTGTCCAGCTCTGGGGCCGGTGGCTTCTGTGTTCACGGGTTCAATATGATGCATCAAAGAAAGAAACAGTTCTGGACTGGCCATTCACCGAGGTCTCAGTGCAGAGAGAACAAATGAAACACCGGTAGCTCGTCTCCCCCTGAAAGGGATTTCTTACTATAAATTCTGCCGAAGAGGGTCCGGAGGCGCTGAATGAAGGCACTGAGATCTTTGGGGGCACAGACAGGCCTGGGCACACCCTGGAGATCACTAAACATAAAATAGGGTGCAGGGACCTTTATAAAGGTCTAAAGACCCTAAAGAGCTTGGGCAGAATTAAATGATAATGTTCATCTACTGCACTAGACCACTCCCTCCATTAAGGCTGGAAGAGGTGACATCACATTAACACCCACTCACGGTCAAGCTTTGCCCAAAGTGATTGGGCAGTGAAGGACTCATCTCTTTCTCTCCCACCAGATAAGCCCTCCCATTTCCGTTATTTACCCTCCAGGCTTAACAAGCTTTGTTTTCTTCAGTTCTGAGGGAAAAGAGCATCTCAGGGAAGATGACGTCTGAAACTGACCACCAGGTGAGTGGAAACCTCCAGACGCTTGTGTGGCAAGGACGGACGCACTGCCCCTGCCCGCTCCCCCTCTACTCCCTTGTGACTGGATAAACACCCTGCCCTCTGCCAAAGGCAGGACGGAGGACACTCAGACCAAGTCTGCTGCCTGCCTCAATCTGTCAACAAATTAAACTACTTTCCTTCTCCTCAACTTCTGTTTCCTTTTATCAGCCCAGGGAACCTAGACCAGCATCCGGTATTCAAAGCAGGAGTAGAGGAGAGATTCCTTAACCTGATGAAACCTGTCACCTTATGGAAATACAAAAATTGGGTGCTTTAGGGCCAGGGCTAGGATGGTCCACGCCTTCCCTATTTTCTGCCTCACCCACTGCGGTGTTGGGGTGTTAAGGGTCCAGTTTTCTTACTGATGATTGAAATTCTCAATTTTCTGTCCTATCACTTAGAAGTGTTCTGGAACACTCCCGTTAGTTACGATAGCTTTGTATGACTGATAATAGCACCACTAACATGCTGGCTAACGTTTACTTACTGTCACATCATAGCTAATTCTTATCACTGACTGGGGACATTAGTGTCAAATACTGTGTGCTAAGCAGTATGGTTATTTCAACCTCAACAGTTCTAGGTTCACTTTTGGTTCCCAGGTTTTTTTAAAAGATTTATTTTTGCATACAAGCTGGCGTGCAGGCCAGAGTTGTGGGGCAGTGAGAGGGTTCACCAGAGACAGAGTGGGGAGCAGAACAGGCAGATCTACCGAAATAGACTGCTGAGGGGAGCAGCGGGCAAGGCAGGAGAGGTCTGCTGCGCCATATTGGAAGCTCCCTGGCTGGGCATCGAACTTGTGCCCAGCTGTGGACAGCTCTACAGTGCTGCGTTTAACCCATTGCGCCACCAGGGAGGCCCTGGTTCCCAGTTATACCCAAAGGTTTTTTTTTTTTTTTTTTTATTTATACATACAAGCTGCGGTACAGGCCAGAGGTGTGGGGCGGTGAGAGGGTTCACCAGAGACAGAGTGGGGAGCAGAACAGGCAGATCAGAAATACACTGCTGAGGGGAGCAGCGGGCAAGGCAGGAGAGGTCTGCCGCGCCATGTGGGATTCTCCCTGGCCGGGTGTCGAACTCGCGTCGCCGCTGCCGACAGCGCCACAGCACAGCGCTTAACCGCCGCACCACCAGGGAGGCCCTATACCCAAAGGTTAAGGCACAGAGAAGAGGCAGCTTGGCTAGTGCTATGAGTGGAAAGCGCGTGGCCAGGCTCTGACAGCAATTTCCCTGGTAAAGCCCAGAGCCTCCTGTCCTGAGAATTTCTGGTTTAGACCTTAAATCTCTGCAGCAGACCAAAGGATCAATTACAGAGGCTGGAAATTCTGCTTTATCAGATAGTCTGTTTCCATACATGAAAACTAGCTTTTTTTCCTCAATCAAGCTCCATCTCACTTTCATTATCTCTTCCCACATCCTGACATTAAATTTCATGTGATTATCATCATCAGAGGTTTTTAGTTTTTCTTCTTTTTATTTTATTTCACCACAACGGGAAAACAAAAATTATTTCTTTAGTTGGGAATTAGAAATGTTCCTTTCTAGCCAGAAGCTTAAAAACTAATTTTTAATTAGTGATATAATACAATTATCTTAAGCCAAGGAGGTCTTTCTAGTGTTTTAATTTCATGATTTAATAGTTCTAATACCTCTAAAACAAAAAAGACTAAGTAGTTATGTTTCAATTTTTTAAATCAAAATAAAATTTATGAAATTATTTTCATGGTCTTCTCCATGATAGTATATTCCATATAGAGATTAATAAGGATAAATGGATTGTTTACTGAAGAAAAGCAGAGTCCTAGCCATAGAATACTAGAATTAAATTAGTAAACAGATAAAAACATGAGAATGCCAAATTATTCTCTCTGAATGTATGTCTTGCTAAAGAATAATACAGTTCCATGTTTAATGGCAATTGCATTAATTTTTATGGAATAGAAGTATAGAATAAAATTAAAAAGTGGTAAAAATAAAAATATACACCCTGTAGATGAATTTGAAATTTCCTTTTGTTAAGGATTTATTTACTAATAAAATTAAGTTGGGAACTAATGGAAATTTGACAAAAAATCTTCCAGGAGTGGAAGCAGGCATGTTTAGGAAAAGCTTTCAAATTAAGTGTTTTTCTTTTAATGACTTGCCTCTGAAAAAGCAAATCTTAACTTTTCATCTCCCTTAATTAGTCTCTTTTGTCTCCTCCATAAAATGCTTGGAAACATATCCGTTAGTTCTCCATTTATATAATTCTCAAATGCCTAATCCACGCCCATCCCATGCATTAGGATGTACATTTACATATTTATTGCACTGAAATATGGATGCTATTTCCTTGCTGATTTTGAATAAATTGGTCTATAGGAAAATTGTCCATAAACTGTAGAGGATTTGTAGTAAAGTTAAATATGCTTATTAGCCTTCTTTACCATGACCTACATGCCTATTTAATCGTAAGAGCACAATCTATTTCAACAGTGATTCTTGCAGTATATGACCTTTCAATTACAAAAACAAACCTGTAAAAATGTCTGCTAATGACTGACACAGAGCAATAGCCTCTGAAGTTACACCCCCAGCTCAAACTACTAAAATTCCAGACATCATATGAAATAACAGTTTTCAAGGCATTGAATATTAGGCAGTTATGGACAGTATTCCCTAAAAGATAAGATGAGCTCTGTGATTCCCACAGCATATTTTCTGGAGGAAATGTCCAAGGTGCACTACAGTGAAATGAGACCAGGCAGAGGATGCTACTCTCATTTACTTAACAAGGAGGTGGTGAGAGTCTAGGTAAAACAAAAGACTGGAGCTGACAGAGCAGAATCCTGAGAGGAGAAAGCACTAGTAAGAACAAAATGGAAGTATTTAGAGCATCGCCATCTGAGTATTACTGATCAGATCTGGTGAGCACACCATCTTAGATGAAAACAACCAGACCACACAGATGAAAATAAACCCCTAGAGGGGATCATGATTAGTGAAATAAGCCAGAAAGAAAGAGAAAATTATCGAATGGTTTCACTTATAACAGGAATATAAGGGAGTTAAATAAGAAAGCGACATTCAGCAGGGAAGGAGGGGAGGGGGAGGGCTCAAGAGGGGGGAAGAGGGGAGCACGGAGGACTATGGTGATGTCTCCATGGGTGCACAGGTGGTGGGTAACTTATGGGGAACACACAATAATGTAAAAAATACGAATAACAAAAATAAATATCTATTATATTAAAAAAAAAAGGAAAAGAAACCCCAGATCCCACAGAGTCAATTATAGTTCCTATTTCTAAAAAGTGTAAAACCTCATAATTGCCAGGTTTCTGCTCCAGGATTTGTCCTAATAGTAGGGAAAAATCACACTGATACTAAACTGTTTGGTCCAGCCTATTAAAACTTAAAAGACAGGAAAACATCACACCATTTTCAGGTAGCATGTGTTCAGGACCAAAGCCCAGTACCATTTATAGGAATCCAACAGGACTCAGATGCCACAAAATGTCCACCTCAGATCACTAGGTATGCAATCAAGCAGGACAATATGACCAATGACACAGAGAAAATCAATATTAGCAGAAACGGGTTATAGAATTAGTTAACAATGCTAAACTACTTCTAACTGTATTCTAGATGTATCAGAATCTAGAGGCAAAAAGGGAGCACATTAAATAAAACATGGAACTATTAAAAGATGCAAATTTTATCCTAGAGATGAAAACTACTATGTTTGATATGTTTTACAGCGAATGAATTAATGGTATATCAGAAATCACAGAATAAAAGATCCATAAATTTGAAGACATAGGCAGAGAAAGTATTCAACATAGGAGAAGAAATAAATACACAGATTGTCCATCAAATTATAGGATGAATCCAAATTTCCTTTTACTACAAAGCAGTTAAGAATCCAAAAAAGAGGGAGGAAAAAAACATTGAAACTTAAATTTGAAAATGGGCCAAATTTGATAGTTAATTTGCTTAAAATTATTGATGAACATCAAAAAGTGATCAAAGGAAAAACAAAATACCCATATAGGAAAACAAGTAAACCCCAAAAGCCTTCTCATGGGATCCAAAGTAGCCAGATAGCAGTAGAACAGTATCTTTAAAGCACCGGCCAATTAATGCAATGTTATATGCCTGACACATTATTAAAAACCAAAACCAGTTCTATACATTTAAGGCCTAAAATTTAATCATCTGCAAATATGAAATATAAGAAACATTAAATAAAAATTTCAAGAAGTAAAATAAGACCAAATGCAACCTAGGTATCCACAGTGTTAATGATGCACACCAAATAATTATGTAGATAAGTTTTTGCTGTATAAAAATCTCCAGAATACATCTGATACATATAGAATCAATCTCCAAACGATACTTTAAAATGAGAAACAATAACACTGTATTGTGGACTTTATCACATATGTTTGATCATATGGCAATAACAGAGGGAAAATAAAATGTACTGTAGTAAGGTCCTTAAATGTATAATTTTGAAATATAATTTGAAAGACTCTGATAACTTAAAATGCAAAATAAAAACATCAGTGAACATTAAAATAACCAAAAAGGAGAACTACAGTAAACAGTTCAGCAAACAACAACTTGAATCATACACTAAATTAATCCAAAATAATGCATTGCAGAGGGGAAAAAAGTGGAGCAGAACCAATCAGAAACAGCAAAATACAGATTTTGAATAAACTAGAACAATAATGATATTAAATGATGTAAACTAATGGCAGTGGTTGTCAAAATGGATTAAAAAAAAAACCCAACGATATTCTTCTTACAAAATTCTCATATAAAATGTTACATGCACTTAACAAATAAAATACCAGACCTCACTGAATAAGAAACATGTTATCTATATAACCCTTTATCAATTGTCTGGAGTTAAAAACCTCTCCAGAAAGAGAAATGATGGAAAAATGACTGACTTTAGCAAGCAAATTTAACCCAGCAATTCATAAGCAGCGTAACACATGTCTTGAATCATTTACAAATATTAATGTAATATGAATCAAGGACCCCTATAACTCATATGACCATGTAGACAACTATATAACTCATAAAACCATATAGCCCATAACCATATCATCCAAACCTCTAGAAGAAAGTAGAGATTTGTGACCTATCATTAGGCTAACGTATCTTAGACAAATACACAAAACAATAAATCAGATACTTAAAAAGAAATGCTGGCATGACAGTTTCAGTTAAACAATATAAAGATAAGTCACAAGTGAAAAAAATTATCATTTATCTGATAAATAATATGCTGACTATATAAAAAAATCTCAAAACTGAACAACAAAACCAGGAACTTGATTGGAAAATGGCAAAATATTTGAATAAAAGTAGTTTTCTGCTTAATAGGCAGAAACGTAAGCTGCACATAAACACTTGCAATGTTATTCATCATCGTTAATTATAAAAAGTAACTGCAAGTTACACTCACAGCATCGATGGTGTGACATAACGAAATGTTGATAGAGGATGTTGTTCACTCCATTCTGGAGAGGAAAAACTAACAATTAGCCAGGAAAAGGACACTCTTAGAGAATAAATGGCACAGAGGTGAGGCTGACGCCCCTCTCCACCAGAGAGGCCAGTACAGAATGCACTGAAAGGAACACCAAGGAGACCCAAAAGTATGTGATAAAGCTGGGTAGAGAGCTGTGTGGAGATGGCAGTCTGGGTGAGAGACAGCAGGGTTGCCAGCCCAAGCCAGGACTCCACAGCGGGGCAGGGTGCAGTGTGAATGTACATGTCGTTGGTCCAAGTGATGCCCAGAGAGAAGACCTGAGGTTTCGCCATGGGCCTGGACCCTGATAAGGAGAACAACAGAGAAACTGACTTAGGCTATGCCCCCTATCTCCTACCCCTTGGGAACAATCCTGAAGTGCACTGGAATGGACTATAGTACCAGCCTCCAGAGCATCACATCTGGGACCCCAGACAAAGAATATTAGTGGTACCGTGAACACAAATCACGATCCCTCTCAGCATGTTCAGAATGTCAGCTAACCCTCGCCCCATCTCTCTGCTACCTACCTGACAATATAGCCTCTTTTTATAGGTACAGACACCTAGGGCAACCAGCAGGATGGAGAAAAAATAATAAAGCCATAGCACCACCTGCTGGAAATTTAAAAGATAAGCAGCTCAGTTCTAAATATCTGATCCAGATTCCCAATGGGGAAGCCAAAAACATAATACTAGCCCAAGACAGGGCAAGATGATGTGTTACGAGGAAAGTACAACTCTCCAGACCAAAATCAAAGACATCAAAGATTATGTCTTTCTAATGGATAAAAAGGTGAAAGTACTATGTAAAGACACTGAAATAGATGCAAGATAACCAGGAAAAGCAAGTCAAAGAGAGCAAAGAAAACTCAGAGATTAGGGATACAATTATGTGGAGGAGGTATAAACTGAATATTCAAGTAAGAAACTGGTGGTAATGCAGGATATGAAGTATTCAATGATTGTGATTAATAGTGCTATTGAAAACTATGGAAGCAGAATATACTAACAAAGCAATCAGTGAGATTCAAGATAGAAATTTGGAAATGACCCGGGTACTAGAGACAAATAAGACACATAAAAACAGAAAAAGAAATGCAGTAAGATCTATCAGATTCTCTTAGGAAAGACAACAGAAAGATAAGGACTATTCTAAAAGGTCCACCTTCTAGATAGAATGGAGCAGATAGGGATAGAATGGAACAGAGATCTTAATTAGATAAATAACAACTGATAACTTCTCAGACCTGGGAAAAGAACTGAATATAAAAGTTCATGAAACTCCTAACAGTACTCCCGGTTATTTAAATGCAAAGAACCTACTCAAAGAGACATATTTGTGAAATTATCAGGAGTTCATGGCAAGAAAATTAAAGGTAACCGGGGAAGGGGAATAAAGTAACTTACAAAGGTACTCCCATCAGGCTATATTCAGACTTCTCAGCAGAAATTCTATACACCAAAAGACAGTGATGTGACATATCCAAAATACTCAAAGAAAAAACTGCCAGCCAAGAATACTATATCCTGCAACACACTTTCAGCAATGAGAAACACTTTTACAAACAAAAGTTGAATGAGTTTCTGACCCCTAGACCTTACTTAGAAGAAATATAGAAATTAGCTCTTTTAATTAAATTTATAAAAGAAAGTTCATTCCCACCAACCATGTAATACACTGGCCCAGCCCCTACAGAGAGAAGTGTGGCGATTACCCAAAAGACTAAAAATGGATTTACCATTTGACCCAGCAATTCTACTCCTAGGTATTTATCCAAAGAGCACAAAAACACTTATTCAAAAGGAAATCTCCACTTCAATGTTAACATTTTGAAAACTAGTTTCTTTTTTTTCTTAATACATTAAATATACATGTGCCAGTCATTACACTTCAAGGCAGGCAGGCAAGCAAAGACACAGGAAAATAGAAGACGTGTGAAGTTAGCTCATGGAAAAATCAAAGGAAAGATTTTAGACATGTGAAGATTACCATCCCAAATCTCAACAGCTGGTAAAGAATTCCTCTAGTCTCTTTAAAACTCATGTGAAAAATAAATGTGAAAAATCAAGAAATTTAATTATACAAATGATATCAAAGACACTAGGTTGGGGTATATTTACCAACACATTATTTAGAGGGACTTGATGTATCAAAATATATATTTAAATAAATGTTTAGAACTCTTAAGAAGAAAGCCAACACAACTCAAAGAAAATAAGTAGATAACATCAATGCATTTATGTTAATTATTTAAATGCAATATATGGCATAAATTTCTATTAATATGCTCAGTTTCAGTATTAAAATATAACAATTAAGTGACCTGTGTAATGTTTATATTGGTAATATTTAAATTGGTAACACTTACCTTTGTAGTTGATCCAGGAAAAGTGGCTTGTTCTTAAGTATTAATGAAAATGCCTATTGCTTTTCATTCTCTTAGAAAAACAAATGCTATAATTTAAGACACATATATACATTGAAATAAAACAAGATCTATTTTGAAGTCTCTGTACAAATCAAAATATCTGTATATAAATTGTGGTGCAGATTACTAAAGGGTAAATATAAAAAAGTCAAGAATGAATTTAGATCACCAAATGAAGTGATTTCTTGGACACCATTGTTTGAGAAAAACAAATGCAGAGAAGAGTATGCTGTGCCCCCAATGTCCCAAAAACATTTTATTTGTGCTTATGTTCATCAATAACAATATTTTCAACATGGAGAAAAGGTTGTTAACATTTGTTACATGTTAGGTAGAGGGTAAAAGAAGGTAAAGGGATGTAAGTAAAAATAGAAAGTGCTATAAAAAATCAGAATGTCCACTTTCCAATAAAAAATAACTCAGTTAAGACACATATGAAAATAAGGGGGCAGTGTCCATCCGGAAGGACTTACATTCAGATAGAATATGATACGGGGGCCTCCCTGGTGGCGTAGCGGTTAAGCGCTTCCCCGGTGAAGCTGTCGGCAGCTGCGACAAGAGTTCGATGCCCAGCCGGGGAGTTCCCACATGACGTGGCAGACCTCTCCTGCCTCACCCACTGCTCCACTTAGCAGTGTATTTCCATGAATCTTCCTGTTCTGCTCCCCACTCTGTCTCTGGTGAACCCTCTCGCCACCCCATGCCTCTAACCTGTACCCCCAGCTTGTATGCATAAATAAATCTTTAAAAAAAAGAATATGATACATATTTGTGCAAATATTTGTTCAGCAACATAGGGGAGTTTTAGTAAAAGTGAAACATCCACAAGAAATTGAATTTAGGTAACTGTTAAATCATACCACTGAGAGATGTTTTATTTTCTTGATTTGTGCTTTACTTTAAAAACAACTAATCACTAAAAATGTTAATTTTAAAAACAAAAAATTATACAGCTGTAAAGGACAAATAAAATTGGAAGAAAAAAGGGCATCATAAAAATATTTGTGTTGTGTCTTAGTAAATTGAGAACATGTTTTGCTACTCGCTTCTTTTAAATTACTCAATATTTTAAAAAAGAATTTATATTGCAAATATAGTGAAAAAACTTAAATATATGGAGCTATGAAGAATGGATTTTTAAAAAATTATATTTGGGCAGAAAATCTGTTAGGAAGGTTTGGTGGTGGTTTTTAATCCCAGGCAGACTGGAACAGTATTCAAGCTGGCATTCTCAAAATGCAACAATTTAAGATTGTGTTCACTCACTTGGAAAGCCCAATGGTAGCTCCAGCTTTCCTCACAGCTGATACCTGTGCATCAGGTATGTGTTTCTGCATTGCTTTCCTTTTGTGTAGGATTTATTTTCAGGCAGTCTACTGAGGGTTGACGAGATGGCCATAAGATGTTCTAGACTGACACCCAACTCGATGAGGATGCCTGTGAATATTTCTCCTCTTTAACACATGTAACCATAAACGCTGCAAGATGACCTTACCTTGCTCTTAGCGGCTCGGATGGTCGGTCCAACTTGGTGAATCTTGGAATGCAGTTTGATCATTGGCCATTGCACTACTGTGTTATACCTCAGAATCAGAGTGGAGTCTGTCTTACCTGGACCTAGAGCTTCAGGTGGGTCCTGCACAAAGATGGGGATGCCGGTGCCAGCTGAACAGGGCTCGCCCACAGGACAGGAGAAGTCTACTACCGTAAGTCCTTCCTGAAGGAGAGAGCAAATTACAGAAGTATAAAGAAAAGGGCAATTTGGACTGCTAAGTTAATATACCTTGACTGCAAGAAATTCATAGATAGAAGACAGATTGAAAAGTCCATTTATGTCAATGAAATTTCAATATTTTTATAAAAAGAGCCCTTATGACTCACAAGACAAAAAAAGATAATAATAAAAAGTGATAAAGGACAAGGCAGGAATTCTCAATAATAAATGTGAATGGCCCACAGGTTTGTAAAAGACTCTCATTAGTAATAAGTAATGCAAATAAATGCGATCGCAAGATTTCAATTTTCACTAATTAGGTTTGGAACTGGAAATGAAAATATCAATTACAATGGTGAAACAGTCGACACAAACTGATACGCTCACACATGGTTGATGGGAATATAAATTGGTAGGGTTTTTTCTGGTACAGCTTTTAAGGTTGACAAGTTGACAGTAATCTGTCAAAATTGAAAATGTGCATTTCAGAAATTTTCACAAATACACACAAATGTATATTTATAAGAATGTTATTACAGCATGGTTTGAAATGGCAAAAACTAATGGAAACTGAGTATCTATCAGTAGGATCCTGTTACCAGATTGGGTAAATGCAAATTTAAGTAATAGGAAAGTCCATAAAAGCATGAAATATCTTTATGAAAAGAAACATAGATTTCACCTGCCGGTATATATGATTTTACAGAAAGTAATTACAGACTCATGAGAAAGCACACATTACTCCTGATTAGCCACAGCTGTGTCTGTGTGTGTAAATGCAGCAAGAAAGAGAAGGTGGACGTACTCTTGATGGAGGCTACTTCTGTGGAAGAGTGGACACGTGCAGAGGAAGGCGAGCATTTCTGTGTTGCTAGAAGTTTTGTGACTACTTTCTTTTTTCTTTTTTTTTTTAACATTTATTTATTTATGCATACAAGCTGGGGTACAGGCCAGAGGTGTGGGGAGGCGAGAGGTTCACCGAAGACAGAGCGGGGAGCAGAAGAGGCAGCCGGACAGAAATACACTGCTGAGGGGAGCAGCGGGCAAAGCAGGAGAGGTCTGCTGCGCCATGTGGGAATCTCCCCATGTGTCAAACTTGCGTAGCTGCTGCGGACAGCTCCACCGCTGCGCCACCAGGGAGGCCCTGTGACTACTTTCTTATAATTCTTCAAATTTATGGTTAGTGGTTGGAAGTTGTGCAGATGCTAGGCAAGTAAATGAATGCGTCCTATTTGCTGGGGCTACAGAAAACACCTTTCTAAAACCTGTTGTTGAAAGAAACAACTGTGGCTGCTTTTGCTCTCACGGCATCTCTTAGGCAAGTTTTCTATCTCTTCTACTCCCAGGTCCCGGCTCCACCTCTCGGTCTCCACTCTTAGCCTCCTGGAGATACAAGAGCTATTGTTGCATCTGGCGCAACACCACACAGATCCACCGGAGTCGTGGAGCAGGCTACGGAATGCAGGATGCTGCTCAATGAGCGAGATGCTGTTCTTTTTATTGATAAAATAATCACAGCATCGTTGTAGGGGAAGGAAGATAAAGAGAAAAGGGGAAGAGTGAAAGGAGAAAAAAGCTATCTTATTATCTATATCATCAGGGCGTGTGGGTCTGCTCTGCAGGCATTTCTTCTCTGCTTGATAACTCAGTATTATAATTGCGGTCAAGCCTTAGATTCCCCAGCCAAGGTTTCAATCTTATCAATAAGGCGTTCCATTGATCAGTTTCTGGGGTCCTTTGTCCTACATTGGTCCTCAGTTCCCCGGACATTCCCGGTCATACCTCTTGAGGCAGGTCCTTCCCAAAGTGATCTGCTTTAGAGTTGATTGACTGGGCAGTTCTGACCTTGGGTAGGAATGCAGAGTTGCAAATAACTAAACGGTGGCTGGTCAGGCTGCTTAGGATTAGCAGACCCACAAGCCATGGGAAGCTGGCAGATGCCTTGCCACCACCGCCAGGCTCTGTGTCTCCCGCCTGGCCATTTCCTGGGATCCATACACCAGTAGGAATTTAGCCTCTGCCATTTCTTAAGTTTCTGAAATGGTTCAAATTTTCCCAATGGGTGAAGAAGCCAGGTTCAAGCACTACACACCTCCTCTGGATGTTTACTTTCCATTTCGAGGTAAGTTAACTGTTTCCAGGTTTTTCTTTTCTCTGTATGGTTGAAAATAGTCCAACAATTCACTTTGGGACAAACAGTAAGTATCAGACAGCGAGAAGCTGCTTGATACTTGATACTGCTTGATACGTCGAGGCTTATCTCTGGTGGTCTGGTGAGCTGGGGCTGGGCTCAGGTGAGCTGGCCTGGGCTCAGGTGAGCTGGTGTTCCAGTGGTTCAGGGCTCCTGGTCAGCTCACCTAGATCAGCTCAGGAGAGTCGACACAGCCCCTCCAGGGAGTCACTTCACTGAGCGTGACTGTTAATGTGAGGCAGAAAAGTTACCCTTTTATTTTAAAGATATACTTTTGGAAAACTCACTTATCTTCAGTTTTTATTCACTTCTGAAGCTTTAAGGTTTTTGATGAGAATAGATCACTAAAGCCCCCCCCCCTCTCCTTTCTCTCTCTCTTTATATAGATAGATATAGAGATACCTATATAGATATCTATATGTGTGTGTGTGTGTGTGTGTGTGTGTGTGTGTCTGTGTGTATCACTAAAATAACCCCCGCCAAAAGACAGTAGAGACAAAAGCAAATTTATGTGATTTACCAAATATGATTTTGGCATACATTTTTAACTAACATATACTTACACCCTATATGCTGGAAGCATACTTAGACATTAAGTTATATACTTATAACTCAGTATAAAAAGTATCGAAGGGCCTCCCCGGTGGTGCAGCGGTTAAGCGCTGCGCTGTGGAGCTGTCGGCAGCGGCGACGCGAGTTCGATGCCCAGCCAAGGGAGAATCCCACATGGAGCGGCAGACCTCTCCTGCCTTGCCTGCTGCTCCCCTCAGCAGTGTAGCTCTGATCTGCCTGTTCTGCTCCCCTCTCTGTCTCTGGTGAACCCTCTCGCCGCCCCACGCCTCTGGCCTGTACCCCAACTTGTATGTATAAATAAATCTAAAAAATATATAAATAAATAAATAAATAAAAAGTATCGAACACCTTAGAATTAACGTCCTAAGACACTCAGTTTATGTTTGGTTCCTTTCTCTGGCACGAATGCTCTGATTTATTGAATTTGCTTTTAAAAATACCATCCACTTGATGGTTTTCTGTCATGTTTGTTGCCTTCAGTTCATTCTTGCTTTCTGAATTTGTAAATTGTCTTGCTATTGTACAGCCCCTTGCCTGAGTAAAAGCATTTTAAAATCCTGTTGCTGATTCTGCGATGATACGAATGTTTAGTCTAAACGTGCCTTGAGGGGAGTTTCTGGTATCCAAAGTCTGGTGCATTTCAGACTTTGGGAAAAGAAAATCTAAGTTCCTTAATGTCACTTTAATGTATTATTTAATGACTGCAATAAATCCTGATGTACTTTTTTCTCTCTACGAAAGTAGAAAAATCATCACTTAATATTTAATATAACTTCTCAATTTATAATTAAGGTTGCAAGTATTCGTTTTCCTTTTCTTGAAACATAAACCTTTTCATTACACAAAGTAGCTTCTTTTCCACTAATAAACATAATAAATACCAGAACTTTTGATTTACCAATTTTTAAATCAAAATTACTTCTTGCAATAAAGTTTTTTTCTTCACATTGCATCACACAAAAATAAATGCATAAACTTTTTAGCTTTTATACCTCAAATATTTTAAGTTCGTTTTTACATTGGCAAACTAAGCTATTGAAGTTATAAGAGGGAATAGTCATTGTATGAGGAAAAAAAAACCCTTAAAATGTGTTTGACTTTTATACAAATTTTGCTAGGATTTCACAAAGATAAGTGCATTGCATGATAATTTATCAGATAATTGAAAGTAAAGGGAGAGTTTATTCTATTTTGGGAAGTAGCATATAGAGTAAAAGAAAGAAGTCAGAATAAACAAGGCCTATGTAGAGAGAGGCACACATGTAATAGTGGGCATCTGTTCCAAATGTTGGAAAGAGAGTACGAGCCAATGCCTCCTTGACAGGCTGTCTGAGCACCAAAGAATAGGGCTGGGGAGTCGTGGTTTTCCAACGGGAAGGAAATGAGGGTCTGTGGGTACAGAGAACAGGCTTGGGTTGGATTCCAACAAAGCTCACAGGATAATAAGCTCAGTTCTCAGTAAAGACACGGGGCAGGGGTTAAGTCTCAGCACTATGAAGCTATCAGCAGCCCCTGCAGCACGAGTTCAATCCCCAGCCAGGGAGCTTCCCACATGGTGCAGCAGACCTCGCCTGTCTCGCCCGCTGCTCCCCTCAGCAGTGGATTTCAGTGGATTCACCTGTTCTGTTCCCCACTCTGTCTCTGGTGAATCCTCTTACCATCCCCCACCACCCCCACACACACCTCTGGCCTACAACCCAGTTCTTGTATGCATAAATAAATCAATCTTAAAAAAAAAAGACACAGGATAGGCATCATACAAATAAGAGTCTGGGCAAGAAAAAATTTTTAAATAATAAAGAGCACTAAGAATAACTTTAGGTTCTTGTATCTGAGTGAGAACTCTTGTTTAATAAGGAAGTCTGGAACGACAGCAGTGAGAGTTTGAATACTAAGAAATGGGAGGTGTTGGCATCATATGGGTTTATAACAATTGATTAATTATCGGTATATTTTATATAACTACAATTGTTGCTGCTCTTTTTTCTTGAATTCTATCTGTTATGTAGCTTACCACTCCCTCTATGACCTAAAAGAGAGTCCAATAATATCTGCTTCATAGGATTACTGAGAGGATCAAATAAATTTGTATTAAGGGCATAGAGAGTGTCTGGCATGTAGTCAGACCTTGATAAGTATCACCTCTTATGTGATTACGTACCCACCAATCCGTCATACAAATCATATTTTCTAGTACTTAATAGTCGTTATGGAACTTGTTAGTCTGTGATTATGTGACATATAATTCATATACATAGAATTATATCGATAAAAATTAATTTTAAATAATACATATCTAATATGATGAAAAACAACTATTCACATGTAAGTGATGCCTCTTTAAACTAAGTCCTTTTTTAAAAAAAGATTTATTTATTTATGCATACAAAAGCTGGGGTGTAGGCCAGAGGTGTGAGAGATCGGTGAGAGGATTCCCCAGAGACAGAGTGGGGAGCAGAACAGGTGGAGCCACTGAAATCCACTGCTGAGGGGAGCAGTGTGTGAGGCAGGAGAGGTCTGCTGCACCTGTGAGAAGCTCCCTGGCTGGGGATCGAACTCGTGCTGCAGTGGCTGCGGAAAGCTTCACTCTGCTGAGACCTAATCCGTTGTGCCACCAGGGAGGGCCTAAGCTAGGCAGGTACTTCTGTATAAATAGAATCTACAGTCTCCATTGGCAGCTCTGGAGGTGGGATAGGAGGTTGATGTGCAATGAAGTGTATCTGTTAGCTTGACTTGCTTTGTTTCAGGAATTAATCTAGTTAATCTCACTCAATGCATCTAATTAATATTTGTTTATACAATTAGCAAAAATGAAGAAACTCATATTATGGGCTAAAAGAGTGCTACCTAAAGCTTTCAAAACATCATGGATAAAATTATAACAAATATTAAATGTGGCACTCCATTTTGGAAAACACTGACCTGATCTGTTCCTTCCGTAAATTTGCCTCCAAAGAGGAGAGAAGTGAAAATGAAGCAGCGTCGTGGCTGACGCCTGCTGCTTCTGAGAACACCTGTTCAAGGTCATCTGTTTGGATGCTGCCTGGTGTCACCCCCTTCGCGATACCTGTCCATCTCCATTCTCGCGGTCATGGTGGTGTTTGACCTCAGTGACCGCTGCTAGTATTTGTATAATTTGTCTTCTCCTCTATGCCCTACACTTTATGAGGACAGGAAAGTCATCTGCTATGCTCATGAGGGTCAGCCTAGTATCACGCACAGTGCAAGAAGCTCACTGAGTACACATTTTTAATTTGAAGATTATTTTTCCAATAATTATGCGTCCGTTCAACAAATCCAGATAGAAGCCCTGTGTGTGCTAGATGTCGTTCACACAAATGTGCTGTTTTGCTTGTAAGGATCGTGCTCTTTTATCGACATTAACTCTTTAGCACTTGTTGACAATCAGTGTTTTCACATGGCATGTCCTCATTCACCTGTAAAACTGTTTAAACTGACTTTAGGTTAGGCTATCCAGTTGTGAAAGTTGACCTATTTTATGTCATATTTTATTTCTGATTGGCAAGAGGAATAAAGATCTCAAGGTATTTGAAATTACATCTGTGAAAACAACACATCAAAAGTGTAAATAGTACTTATTCCCAGTAAATGAATAGAACCAAATGTCATCATCACTCTTTTTTTAACTTTTCATTTTTAACTCAGAGTGGGCCTGACAGGCTGATAAAACTTTTGATGGGCAGAACACAACTTGTAGTGATGACCATCTACATCTAGTTAAACTGAGTTAACTTACACTCCTAACCTGAGAGATCTTCACCTGTGTACCTTGTACTCTCTGCCTTCCGCTTGTAATGCTTTATAGATTTATATTAAGCAATAATAGCGAGGATAAAATAATCCTGGCTTTATAAATATCAAAGGCAGCATGCCAGTTAGCAGAGCCCCTAGGTATGGTGACTTATCCATCCTGTGATTGCACTATGAGGAGTTCTTGTGCTGCTGCCTCTTAAAGTCAAAAATGTTCAAATGCTTTTTATTTGTAGATTTTTTTAAGATTTAGTTATTTATGCATACGAGCTGGGGTACAGGCCAGAGGCTTGAGGCAGCGGGAGGGTTCACCAGAGGCAGAGCAGGGAGCGGAACAGGGAGATTGACAGAAACACACTGCTGAGGGGAGCAGCGGGTGAGGCAGGAGAGGTCTGCTGCGCCATGTGGGAATCTCCCCGGCTGGGCTTTGAACTCGCGTTGCTGCTACTGACAGCGCCGCAGCGCAGCGCCTAACCGCTGCACCACTGGGGAGGCCCCTATTTGTAGATTTTTAAAAAGGGACTTGAATGCATGATTCCTGTCTCTGACTATGTGCTTACTTGCTGGGAGCAAAAATCCACCAGGGGCCCCAAACACTCCTGTGTTCTCTGCAGACCAAAAGCCCCTCACTTGGGCCGTATCTCAGGCCGCGCTTGCAGTGAAAGCGAGGAACGTGGCACCGTCTTTTCCTAGACTAAGAGCCCTGTTGCGTCTGTTCCCTGTGGAAGCTGATTAGCAGCTGGCGGTAAACAGAGTCTCCTGTATCTTTTTGGCCCTTCGACAAATATTTGCGCAATGACTGTTGGCTCCACCGCCCTCTGACGCGATTGCTTTTGCTCCAGAGCTTTACTTGACGTTCATTCCTATCCTGACCTCATCCTCCATTGCTCTTCTCGCCCTAGTCTATCTCTTTCTGCTGGGATACTGGCTGGTTACTCCCTACGCCTCAATAGTTTCAGTTGATTCTACCAAAGAAATTCCCGGACTAGAGGAGCGTCTTTCTTGCTCTTCCCCATTCCTCAGTTTCCACATAGATTCCAGTTTTCTGAAAAATCATTCACAAAGACATGATCCCTTCCTCAGAAGTCCAGAGACTTGAGAAGTGGGTGAGATATGATGTCCTCTCTCCTGCACTGCAGCTCCACTTGAGTTACAACACACTGCTGCTCCCTTACACCCAGCTAAGAGGGGCGGGGCTCTGGTCTAGTCCCGCTGTCTCTGTCCCTTTCATTCTAAGATTGAGGTCAAACAGCCTCATCCACCAGCTCTTGGGAAAAGCAAGGAGCAGAATGGACAGCCCCGGCTTCCCAGTTGCTCTTACTTGTTAACACAATAAATATAGTTTGAATAATGAGCCTGTATTGATGAACACAGTTATATATGTGATCAAATTACTAAGTCAAAGTCTTCATTTCTTTATTTTTCATAAGGCTAATAGCACAGTCTATCGCATAGAACTTAAGGTGGAAACTTGGTATGATAAATGGAAAGGGTGTTAGCACGCGGTCCTCTATACTGTAAACACTAAATTTTTCATATTATTATGGGCATAATATTCTACCATTAGTATTAGATGTATACCTCATTCAGCCATTAGTACTAACCTCTACTGCCGCACCCGAAATGTGAATAATTAAAATATGATTTGATAACTCATAGTACAAGCATTGTTGGCATAGTAAAAATCTCTGTGCTAAAAATCCTACTGTCATTATTCCCTAAGACTAATAGATTAATTTTGTTCAAGATGAAGTATTCCAGGGACTTATTCTCCATAATCATCTGTGTTATGTATGGCTAGCCTTATTTGAAATAAATAATGACAAGTGACTAAGAAAAGAGCAGCAGTTTGAAGTGTTCATTGAAAAAAGTAGAACAGAACATTTATTTGGATGTGCTTAAAACTTGTAAAATTGGATTGCAGAAATTAGAAGTTCCTCTGGAAGAATCGTTCCCATTTGGTTGCATGTGTGTGCAGACGCATCTGCTCCCCCAGTCCTCCTAACTTACCTGGGCTTCATCAGTGGGCTCTGCGGATTCCTGCTTTCAGTTTCACTCCATCCAGTGGAAAGCCTGGAAAGAAAGGCAGACTTGTTAATCAGTGCCCTCCCACATCTTGGGCGGGTTGTGTCTCTGGATTGAAGCCCCTGCAACCAACCCTAGTGCTGTCACGGTCTCCTGCTGGGGCGGGGTGACTAGTGACCCTCTCCCCACTTTGCTTTATGGCTCAGGGCAGTGGCCCAGTGGCTCTATCAGCCCTGAGATGTCCACCCTGTCCTGAGGTTGCCATGCATGCTGCCTGCACCTTAGAAATAGCCCCCTTTTAAACTCTTCTACACTGCTGGTGGGAATGTGAACTGGTCCAACCACTATGGAAAGCTGTATGGCGATTCCTCAAACTGCTAAACATGGAGCTCCCATACGACCCAGCAATCCCACTTTTGGGAATTTACCCAAAGGACACAAAAGCACTAATCCGAAAGGATACATGCACCCGTATGTTCATTGCGGCACTGTTCACAATAGCAAAGGTATGGAAGCAACCCAGATGTCCAAAAATAGATGATTGGATCAAGAAGATGTGGTACATATACACAATGGAATACTATTCAGCATGGAAAGAAGATAAACACATGCAATTTGCAGCAACATGGATGTAATTAGAGGGGATCATACTCAGTGAAATAAGCCAGAAAGAAAGAGAAAAATATCGAATGGGTTCACTTATAACAGGACTATAGGGAAACCAAATAGGAGAGACACACTCGGGGGGGGGGG
>PVIJ01009756.1:0-64624 GCA_004024925.1 Scalopus aquaticus
GGGAGAGGGAGAGGAGGAGAGAGGGAGAGAGACCTCTTCTCACTGACAGAGTACATAATGCTGTTGAATTTAGATCCCAACTGGATAATCCAGAATAATCCTCCTATATCAAGATTTTTAATTTAACCACAGCTTCAAAGACTAGCTATAAGGTAATATTCAGAAGTTCAAAGAATTAGGATATGAATATTTTGGGGGTCCATTTTCCAGCCTACTTCAACCCTCAATTCACTTTGCACTGGTAATAAAGACTTGTGCACACTGATTACTCTTTGGTTAGTACCTTTTAGTTATTTGGCATTGAGTTAGTCTAATTAAGAAGGCTAATTCAGAGGCAGTTAAAATGTTTATTTTTCTTTAATGATTGGGCTTTACTTGTAAAACTAATGAATATTGCTTCTTTAAAAAGTAAGAATTGAAATTGGAAAGCCCTCCTGAGTCTAGAAAAATATTGCAAAATGAAAGGTTTAGTTAATTTGAAGGCCAAGGGTAACACAAAGGACATTCCATCACCCAACGTCCTACTGCCTTCTGATGTATTATTGTATTGTCCTGGAGCTGTACCAATATGGCGCATTTCTTCCACTCAAATTCTGGCATTGAAGTGTTTATTAAGAATATAAAATCATATGAACTATTTCTTTAATACAACCAGGGATGATAAAGTCCCAGATTTAACACTTTGTGGTCCGCTCGTGTATTAGTATGTGTTTTTGTCACCAGTATCAGGTGTCCGCTCACATATTAATACGTGTTCATCTAGTCTCCGGTTTTTCACGCCACGGTGGATTTATTTGGAACTATTAGGAGCTATTTCTTTGATCGTACTCAGTCTAGAAGCTTTAATCTCTATGCATTGAAAATTTCATTAAAATATATCCAGTAGTTTAGGAGTTGTGTTTTATTGAAAGCTTATACCATTCAAGCAGTGGCACAGAAAATGGCCGGCCCCAAGGGATAGTAAATTTAAAAGGGCACCGGCACACAAAGTGTTAAGAGATCCTCTTCCTTGAGTGCAGACAGTGCTCAAGTTGGGGCAGGTTGGGATACAGAGTAAAGTCAACTATCCCAGCTACAAGAGAAGCAGCAATATTTAATGACTATATTTAGAGAATATACAAAGGCAAATGCCCAGGATATACTAATAACGGCCATGAATAGACACTGGATGTCTTAGTATAATATATATCAAGGAGAGGGAGGGAAACAGCAATTGCTAACACTACTAACCCACAAAGTATTTCCCCAGACACCCTGGTTATCACCGGGTTGTTATCAGGTATTTCTCATAGTGTGTATGATTAGGCCTTCAACACAGAGAAGGTTTAATCCTGCTCGACACAATCCATTTTAATCTTCATATAACCTGCAGATAAAATAAATAAGAACCAACCATTTGAAGTATCTTTTTCATGTAATATCTTTTTCATGTAGGTAACCTAACACTGCATACTCTACCTTTGTAACAGCGTAATCATTCGGTTGCCTAGATTGGGTGAAACCAGTAAAGCCATCCCAGTTAACTTTATAAAACTGTCTCTAGGCTTCTTTCTCATTGAATGCACAGTTATGTAACTGACAAAAGAATTTACCAATTTATTTTAAAGATGATATAGTAATGTGAGAAAAAATGGACGCATGTATGAACCAAAACATTATTTATAACAGATTGTCATTTCTGCCTAGTATCCATTCTCTACTGTTTTAGTAACAGAACTTTCATTTTCATTCAGATAACAATGGACTTATAAAACAGATTTCCAGAATTTCTCGTAGCTGTGATTGACGGGTGACAAATTACTACCCAGCATTTAGAGAAAGACAAGGAAACTAAATGTTGATGAGATGGGTAGTGTTTCTTCTCTCTTTACTGTCACCTGTAATACAAAAACTAGGCTCCTGGGCTGTATGGTATCCTTGGGCAAGGAACCAATGTAATCAAGGAGGGAAGACAGAAATATTGAAGATGTTTTATGTGCAAGAAAAACAGACATCTGCTTTATTTAAGCCACTATTGTTTTGACCTTTTATTACATACAACGGAAACTAATCCTAACTTACCGTGTGTCCTTAGCTGTATCACTATGTCACTGAGAAAATTCTCTCAAATACGTATTCTGTAATAAAAAGTCACTGGGTTTAGGGCTGTTAAAAATTTGTACGTTGGCATATACTGTGGGCTTTCCCCCTCTCCCTCCCTCTCTCTCTCTATGAATATGTACACATACACATATACACATACGTGTATGTACTATATATAATATATATGGTTTTACGTTTAGGAAAATATTTACCCTAAGTTTAAATTATTGTATTTATTGAGTATTAAAACCCCAAAATCATTTTCCATTCTTTGCAGACCTCTTACAGGTTTGGTTTAACTGCATTTGCACTTTAAAATTTTCCTTGGCCATTTTATTCTCAATTTCAAATGTGACCTTTATCATCTAAGTCACCAGTCAGCAGTTAATCTTGTGTTTTGATGTCATTTCATGGTTAAATTGCTACAGTGTTAAAAGTATTCCAATTAATACAGCAAGATGTAGGAAAGAATGGTTAAGTGTTTTGATTTCATGTATCAGCTGCAAGTTCCAGCAACTTTGGTTAAAAGACAATTTGTCCACATGAATATAAAAATAATATATCTGTCATGCAAATTCTCTTTTATGATAAGTCTTTAATCCCTCATTTAATTTTCTGTCAATCTAATTTAGCCTGTTGCTCAAGTGCATAAATATGCTAGCCAATCTAATTAATATGCACTTGGATCTTAAATATAGACATTCATATATATAAACATTTCTTTCCCTACATTTCCCTGAACCAATCTTTTGATTTCAGATGTAAAGCTCTCGGCCACATTTAGTTTTCAGCAACTAAGGGGATATTTGGAAAAGGACATTTCAAGTTCAGTTTTGCTAATATCCTTATCAAGTTCTAGAATTGTCAAATTTGTATTAAATCCAGACCGGTTATAGTGGGGCATGGGAGGAGGAAGGACAGTTTTAGCTGAACTTGTTTGTGTAGGCTGGGGCTGTGCCTGACTGTTAATTTGATGATTAATTGTGGTTCATCTCCATGATTGCACTAAGGGGAGCATGAATACTAATGTTAATGTTGTTTACAGCGCCACACTGAGTATGTCATAGTCACCAGTATATATTCTAAGTGCATAAGTCATTCCTTGGGTTTTTTTGGTAATGGTTTTAATCTTTTTACTAATTGTGGCAAAATACAAATAATATAAGATGTATCATTTTAACCATTATTAAGAGTGCAGCACAGTGATGTTAAATAAATTCACATTCTGTTCAACCACCACCACCATCCATTTCCAGAACCCTATTTTTCCTCCAAGACTGAAATTCTGTATTCATTAAATAAAAACTCCTTGTTTTCCTTACGCTGGGCTCCTGACTACCACCGTTTTACTTTCTGTCTGCATGAATTTGACTACCCCAGTAACTCCTATAAGTGGAACACTTAGTATAATGTCCTCATGATTCTATCAATGTTGTAGCATGTGTAAAAATTCCCTTTATATATATATATATATATGTATTTTTTGGAGCCTAATTTTCCCATTTAGATTAATTAAATAGCCAATGTATTTAAAGTTGTTTACATATTTTATTTTGTATTTGCATTTTACGTGTATTTTGATTTTGTTATTGATGCTGCTCATTGATTATATGGATGTCATATATCTTTTTACAGTATTTTTAAATAACTTTTTTTTAAAGATTTTTTAATTTATTTATACATACAAGTTGGGGTACAGGCCAGAGGCGTGGGGCGGTGAGAGGGTTCACCAGAGACAGAGTGGGGAGCAGAACAGGCAGATCAGAAATACACTGCTGAGGGGAGCAGCGGGCGAGGCAGGAGAGGTCTGCCGCACCATGTGGGATTCTCCCCGGCTGGGCGTCGAACTCGCATCGCCGCTGCTGACAGCTCCACAGCGCAGGGCTCAACCGCTGCACCACCAGGGAGGCCCTAAATAACTTATTATATAGGCAGATGATATCTTAAAAATAGATTGTAGTCTATACATTTATTTGGAAATTAGTTATTAGGAACATCAGATATGCTTTCCCATATACTTAGGGTTTTAAAAATATGTTTTAAGCTATCCAACAATAGAATATTTGGTCTAGACACTAATTGAAATCTGGTACATTGAAAAATTAAGCCATAGAAAATTTAAAACATGAAAAATATAGTTATTTAATGGGCTATAATTTAAATGTTTATTTCAATTTTCAGGCATTTTGATATATTTAAACAATATCATAGTCCCAAATATGCATTTCATAACATACGCAAAGAACTCCCTTCAAGAAGTTGTATGCATTTCAGCAGAAAGAAATCTCATATGAGTTAAATATTTTAAGTTACTCTCATGGCAATTAGTAAGAAATTAGGTTTTTAGGGCTTCCCTGGTGGCGCAGCTGTTAAGCGCCACACTGCGGAGTTGACAGCAGCAGCGACGCTAGTTCAACTCCTGGCGGAGAGATTCCCACATGGCCCGGCAGACCTCTCCTGCCTCACCCGCTGCTCCCCTCAGCATTCTATTTCCGTGGATCTGCCTGTGCTGCTCCCCACTCTGTCTCTGGTGAACCCTCTCGCTGCCCAAAACCTCTGGCCTGTACCCTAGCTTGGATGTATAAATAAATAAATCTTAAAAAAAAAAAGAAATTAGGTTTTTACTGAATATTAACCAATATACCAAGAAGTCAAATGCAAGTAACTTAGAGTATGTATAGTTTTTAAACTTTTCCCTTGAAGAGATAGTATATGGAGCATATTTGAGGATTACATAAAACACAATATATTTCACCATATTTTGTAAACACTTATTCAGAAGCACCAACTTGAAGCAATAAAAGTCACATTTGTTTTCATGTCATAAATCTTTAATTTATTTATGGTTTTTAAAATGTCTTTTTTTCAACACATAATTTAAGAAAATCTTTATTGTGATAGTTATTTTAGGTGTTATAAAAATGACATCTGCTTAACTGCAAGATATGATTTTATATGTTTAATTGTAAATTAAACTTTTGCACTTATGACAGTCCCGCATCACTGAAAGGAACTTTAGTGTCCTTTAAAAAAAAAATGTATGATTTGAATTGCTAATAAAATCAGGTTGGCAGTTGTAAATGAAGTACTGAAATGGGAGCAGATACTAACTGGATGTTACCACTTACCAATTCACCTTTATCAATAAACCAAATTTGATCTTGAGTTCGAGACCAGTCTGTTTTTCACAAGTCATCTCTAAAGACAGAATCCTGAAAAGAAATGAGTATCGCCCTATTGACTAGCACCTAGGTGATTGTCACCGTATGGTAATTGCACTGTAAACAACAAGACCTGTATTTCTTTTTTAAGATTTATTCATTTATGCATACAAGAACTGGGGTGTAGGTCAGAGGTGTGGGGTGGTGAGAGGATTCACCAGAGACAGAGTGGGGAACAGAACAGGTAGATCGACTGAAATACATTGCTGAGGGGAGCAGCGGGTGAGGCAGGAGAGGTCTGCTGCGCCATGTGGGAATCTCCCTGGCCGAGATGAAACTCATGCTGCAGTGGCTCTGGATAGCTTGATAGGCTGAGACTTAAACTGTTGCACCGCCAGGGAGGCCCCACGACCTGCATTTCTTTACATTCACAAAAATGAGAACTTTGTTTCTAGCTTCCCCTCTATACTCTCGTTACTATAGGTATAAATACAGAAGTTTTGGAAATAGGTTCCTTTTGACTCATCTGCAATAGTATGTAAAATAAAAAAGTCCTTAATATGCAGACAATTACATCTAATTCATTTTTCTTAACTAGTGGCCATTATCCTTCATGAAGTGGTCAAATTTTTAGTAGTAACACTCGTAGTAGTAATAGTAGTAGTAATTTAAAATTTTTTTTCCTCCATTTTCTATTTTTTCTTATTAGGATAAAGTTGGTTAATATTGTGTTTTGTATCAATATTTCAGAAGTATAGGATTCCCCCTTCTGATGCTGTCACCTATGTTCCTGTCACCAGAGCACCCATAATCAACTACCATAGTCCATTCTGATCCCTCCCCACCTTGTTCTTGCCCCTCTCTTTTCCCATCTCCTCTGAATCTCTCAGGTCTATAGTCCTCATTCAAGGGAAAGTTTTTGTTTGGCTTTAATTTTGGGCAGTGAACAACAGCACTAGTTTTAAGATGGCAACTCCAGTTTTTGGGTTGCCTGTCTAATATATATATGTAAATGTCCCAGAAAATTTTGGAGATTCCTTTGTGAAAAATCATCTGTTCAATACAGCTGACTATCTTTTTACAAGATAGTTAAAGTTCTTCAAAATACGTACCAAAATATATTAATTTCAAGAAAATCTGCCCGGTTTGCTTTCTGCTGCTCCCTTCATCTATTCACATAAAATTGAATTTGGTGAGTTTATTTTGACAAAAGCATAAATGCTTCAGATCTGTTCTCCTGGAATTTAAATGTATATAGACACTAACTTTTCTTTTGAAGTATTATATACTACCATATGTGCATCTACATACGGGGCAGTGCATCCTGGAATTATGACTTACCTTTCTTCTATCACTTGTCTTTTACCGGATTGTATGACCTTTCCATGACATCTCTTCAGTTGTTTGATATTGTTCTGTGTCTCTTTAATCTGCTTTTAAAATCTCTATGTATTTACATAATATGTTCTTTTTGGTAAGGTACCAAATCTCCTACATAATTTGCATTTTGCTAATGTCCATTCCAGTTTTGAGAATAAAGTTTCTTTTTGATAAATACTTAATGATTTTTATTGATTACCTCATACTTTTGCTTTAAGAGTATGGCATCTAAACAGACTTCAAATTGGGCAGCAGTAGCAGCAAAAAAGAGCAGTAATGCATAAGCTTAGTTTTAGCTATCTATTTTACTGCTTTTACATGTTCAGTAATTTCATTTCAACCTAACCAATGACATTGGGACAGGATGAAGGAACCATGAGTGCCTTGGTGTCGGAGAAAGAAAGAGGATGTTTACAACACAATTGTGAGCTTTTCTTTTTCAAATCTTTGTATTTTTGTCTTTTGAGCCAAAGGGAATTAGTTAATAGGGATAATGTCCAAATAAAATAGCAAAATTGAGTTTGCTTATGCTGCCAAAGTAAGTTGTTCATTAGGATTTGTGAAGAATACCAAATACCAAAGAGTCTTCAATTAATCTGGATTGATGAACAGGGAGTTTGTTTAAATCCTTTTGAAATGACTTCAATTAACATTGGGAGTCCAGTTTTTCTAGCCTGTATTTCTATGCTTATTTTTGTTTGTTTGTTTTCAATATTTTTAAACACTGGGAAATAAAATGTACAATATAGGGACTCAATAGAAAGCAAATCAAAACCAATCTAGGACTGGTATTAAACTAACCTTATTTGTTTTTCTGTTACTTAGAAAAGAAGATGCTTTTTTCCTGCTACATCAGGAATAATTTCAAGAATTTAATTTAACATTTTAGAATGAGTGTGAACATTTCATAATTGGTGATACATATAAATTTGAGTCTTAAACCTTAAATCTAGTAACTCAAGAAGAAAATGACATTTATCGGAATGTCATTTGTGTCAGAAACTATAGTAAGAGATTTTTTCATGACTAATTCTCACAATGAACTTATTAAGTGGATTATTATTATTCCCATTTTGCATATCAGGGAACCAAGTTTTAGCAAGGTTAAGGTCAGGCAGGTAGCAACTGGTGTGACAAGGAACAACTACTCATTTATTAATGGTCAGTCATCTTTATGTTGACCTCATATGGTTGTGACTCTTTCCTGATACAGATATTTTTTGAATGATTTTTATAATTTTAACACTTTTGATATTGTTATTTCTAAGAAATAATTCACATTTCTATAAGGAAGAAGTAGGCTTAGATAATGTCTCTTTAATTGCAGATGACTTGCTGTTTATTTGCTAGAATATTATGTTTAAAATATTTAAAAATGTAAAGTCCTTGTTGCATTGTCTCAGAGACATAAGCAACATTTTCTGTTCAATTATAATAGCAAAGCTTTTAGGTACTTGAAGTTAGCAAATGGATATCATACTTCCTTTTGACCTCATCGCTTCTCCTCTTTCCTCTGTGCTCAGTAATAATAAGATATTATAATGTTGACCTTTTTTCAATGGTGCTTTGTCATTTGTCTTAACTTCTCCATTTTTGTGCCCAATACCCAGGTAGTGGAAAAATACATTCATGTGTGGGTCTTGGTGAGATATCTCTGATGCATCTCATTAGTCTTCTGAGAACATATATAGCACAGAAAGCACACCAGGTTGATATTTTTAAAGCTAATGAGCCTCTGATTAGCATCTGACTAGCTATAGTTAGCAAGACGTATGCCCTTCCACTGATTTATAGTAATTAACATAATCCAAGATTCTTTCTCATCCTTGAAAGTTATTTTATCCTCTAGCTTAAAGAATCACACACACTCAGACTTCTGCTGCTCTTGGTATAAAGTAGAAAATAAACTACTTTTTAATAAATAAAGTTTATCTGTGGCAATAGTTCATTGAGAAAAAGGAAAGAATAAAAATACTGCTTTTGTGTAGGATATGCTGGCAATCAGGAAACCACATACACAAGGTTATATAGTTATGTTCCACATAATTATGTTTTCTTCAGTATGGGCTGCATATACAACAATTCATATGTCATCTATGTGTATAGCAGGCTCTGTCAGCTAGATTTGTGCAAGTATGCTCTATGACAAAATTGTCTAATGATGCATTTCTCAGAATATGCCCCTTCATTAAGCAATGTGTGAGTATATTGACATATCTATGTAAATATAGTTTCAGAAGTTCTGGATGGGTATTGATGGGTCTCTACTTGAGTCTTGAGTTAACTTCTCACTAATTGCTATATTTATTCAGTCATTAAATATTTACTGAGCATGTGCCATGTATCTTTAAACAGTGTGAACTTCTGCAGATATGATCAGGGACAATACATATATTATCCCTGTCATAAAATATCAATATTTGCAGTCTGATGGAGATTAGACTGGTATTTAAGTAAAAAATGAACTGTCATAAATTTCATAGCAGAGGAACACATAACAGGAAGAAATAATCGAGTTAGGAGACCAAAGAATTTTTATGAGGAACTGTATTTCAGCCTGAGACTTTAAGAATGAAAAGGAGAGTACCAGTAAAATAATAAAGTAGAATGTGTAGATTTGTGTGTATGTTCTAAAAGCCTTTTTTCAGGGCCTCCCTGGTGGCATTAAGCGCTGCGCTGTGGAGCTGTTGGCAGTGGTGACCTGAGTTCGACGCCCAGCCAGGGAGATTTCCACATAGTGAGGCAGACCTCTCCTGCCTCGCCCACTGCTCCCCTCAGCAGTGTATTTCCTTCGATCTGCCCGTTCTGCTCCCCACTCTGTTTCTGGTGAGCCCTCTCACCGCCCCATGCCTCTGGCCTGTACCCCAGCTTGTATGCATAAATAAATAAATCTTAAAAAAAAAGTAGTTTAAAAAAAAGCCCTTTTTTCAATCTTCTTTCTTATTTGTAACATAAAAAAAAATTGATCACACAAATTCTAAGGTCTTTTACTATTTATTAAAATGCTACGTTTATACAAAATTCTAAAGGCAGCTTTACACTAATGAGGAAGAAAGAGTCATGCTGTCCTAATGTGTAAGCAATATATTTTTTAAACAAAAATTCACTGTCTTTTAAAGCTAAATGCTTCTTTAACATTTTGTCCATCAACATTGAAACAAGCTAAGTAATATTTTAGAACTTGAAGGGAAGTTTACTTGCCATCTCTGATGTACAACTTCTTGCCAGGGGTTAGTTTGCCAAGTGAGATATCCTGGTTCTTATCAACCTAAGAACTACACATTTGCTCTTAGTAAAATAAAATTACATGCAGAAAATTAATTTCATACAATCCATCCTGGAAAGGACTGCTTATTTCACCCTGCAGAGAAAATGCTTTAAATATTCTGAGAGATTTAGACCAGAAAAAAATCTGATCTATTATAACTTCAAATTCTTAAACTTCCCCTAGCAATCATTAGCCCCTGACCCAGATAATCGCTCACTTCTAGATACCTGAAAACAAGAAGCGAGTCTAGTAGTAATAGAAACCTTGTGAAATTTTCTATTTTGGTCTTGTGGAGAATGGATTTTTGATTGAAGTCATTGGATGGAACTTAATATCAGAACTACTCACATAAAAGGATATTAGCTCACAATCAGAAGTACTGTGGAGAAACCATTTCCCAGAATACTGCAAAATTTCTTGGCTGCATTTAGGCTGTGTTATTGTTTGGCAACATGAGGGCACTGACTATTTTCCCCCTCCAGATAAAGATATGGTCTTCTTAATGTGACACTAGTTGAAGAAAGAAGAGAGCTTTTTCTAATTTGTGTGTATGTGTGGGGGGAAGATAAGATGAAATAGTCTTCCCTAAGACACTGAAAACCTATATTCTATTTAATATGTTACTATGAAGAATATCCCTATATTTAAAAAAAATGCTTATTTGATTCAAAATCATTTATTTTTAATGGTGAAAGGAGTAACATATCAATTATATGGGTCTCTGGGCATACTCTACAATGAAGTGACTATTTTATTTTGTAAAGAGAATATGCCACAGTATCAAAGTATAGCTTTAAGAATTACTAGCTCTGAGAATCTAAAGCTCCCATGTTTTTGGTTTGCCTTTTATATAGAAAAGTGTTGCTAGAAAATCAGCTATTCATAATCTGCCCTAAATGAGATGACATTGGTATAGAATTTACCACAGTAATCAGTGAATACCAGGTGCTCAATAAATGTTGGCTGATAGTCTCCCAAATATGGGGAAAATAAGAGCAATATTAGCAATGTACAAGTGAGATTAGAGTGTACATCAAAATTTGCATTGAAATTAATGTTTTATAATTGAAAAACATTTGTTTATCTCCTCAAGAGCATTTGTTTGGGGGCACCTCATGTACTGCCCACCAGGAGAGAGTAAAAACTGATTGATATATAAAATTTTATATGAAACATTGCCTTTCATATAAGCCAATTAGCTCTCCTATAAAATTCTCAAAATTAATACTAATGCTATTTTATAAAGATCACTGTTCTACTTTATTCCATTTTTCTCTTTAAAAATCTTAGAAATAATAATTTAAAAATCTTAGAAATAATAATAACATTTACATTTCAAATAGGTTCTTTTGCAGCTAACCAATATTTTCTCCACAAATGAGCATCTCTGAATTGTAGAACATAATATAAGATTTCACTGTTAAGGTAAGATCATTCAGAAAGTGAAATAGCTTTGGTCCTGCACCAGTTAGGAAGAGAACCAATAATAAAATAATTCAGTGCATTCAGTCTAGGAGTTGTCATTCAGAAGCACAGAATGCAGCAGTCAAAATAATGAGTTATGAGTGCAAAGGAAAGCAATGGCTATAATTAATCTTAAAATTTTTATTGGAAAGTAAGTTTATTCTGTATTTTATGACATAAAGATCACAAATATGCCCAAAAAATACTAAATTCTTAATGGTTACTAATTTAATTCTAATTCTAACTCTAAAACCCTTACAGATCTATGCTTGATCTTTTAGTAGTTTTATTTTATACCAACTCTATACTCTGTCCCATGCCCTTAATTTTAATCTTCTAGCATAAATTATAGTGGGAAGGCATTAATTTATCAAGATTAAAAAATAGCCATTAGAAAAACCTTCAAAACATTTGAATAAAATTTCAATATGTGTATTTTTAACTTTCATCTATTTTGACAATTATTTCCACTTACCTAAAAAAATTATTTGTAAAAGTCACATGATGCATCCAAAGTAAACCATAAGAAATTCTGGATTGCACAGATAATATTTTCCATAGCAATTAAATTAGAAACCAAAAATGAGAATAAAAATTCCTTTTTGTATTTCAGTTTATTTTGTTTCTTTAAAAATTTCAAGGCAATTATAAGATGCATCCAGTTTTTTTTTTAATTTTTTTTTTTAAAGATTATTTATACATACAAGCTGGGTTACAGGCCAGAGGTGTGGGGTGGCGAGAGGGTTCACCACAGAGTGGGGAGCAGAACAGGCAGATCAGAAATACACTGCTGAGGGGAGCAGCGGGCGAGGCAGGAGAGGTCTGCTGCACCATGTGGGATTCTCCCTGGTTGGGCGTCGAACTCGCGTCGCGAACTCGCGTCGCTCGCTGCCGACAGCTCCACAGCGCAGCGCTCAACCGCTGCACCACCAGGAAGGCCCAAGATGCATCCAGTTTTATTATTGTTTATTTTTGAAGTTGTTTAGTTCAGAAGTTGTTCAATTATTTTTTATTAAGAATTTTAATGAAGATCTTATCAAATATTATATACATATTTAGTGTTATATGTAATCATGAAATAAGTCTTAAACATTTTAATGAAAATCCAATAGTGATTTCACAGAAAATAAATTTCCATAGAAAATTTAAAGAAGGCTAGTAATTCATCCAGATAATCAGATTCAATAATGCTATATAAAATTAAATATTCTTTTCTATCAGCAATACACAGTTAAAAAAAATTGTGGAAATATCCTTTTCACCTCAACACAAAAAGATATAAGGTATACAAATAAATTAAAATATATTAAGATATGTTATAATCAATTAAGAATTTATTAGAGATATATTAATTAAATAGCATAAAGCATTACAAAAGAATAAAATAACTGAATAAAATGGTGAGCTATATCATATTTAATTTAATCATGAGGAAGGGACAATATAATTCTCTGCAGTGGTAGCTTTCTAAGAGCAAGACAAATTCTTTATCTTCAGTATAATGATTTTTGACATGCTTAAAGAACATCAAATTATATGTGGGATTATGTGCACTGTTTAATGCTGAGAGGAAGTAGAATTAAATTACATTCCATCTAAATGGAATCAAGCCTCTTGGGGTAATATACAGAGGAATGCAGGGCCCTATAATGGAGGGAGGAGAAAGTAAAAGAATAAGGGAGAAAAGGGAAAGTGTATGCCTGACTTTGGCCATTGTACAGCTATAGTTGTTTTTGTTTGCTTGTTTGTTTTCGATTTGCTTTTTTGCTGTTGCTGTTTTGCCATTATAGAGCTGTGGTTCCTGTGCAGTACACTCTTCTCTTTACCTTTACAATCTTTATGATGACTATGTTGCTCACTGACACTGTTGCATATGAGAAATTTTATATAGTTGAAAATTATAAATAAGGTAAATACAATGGCTGAGTCATGGGTGTAAAGAAAAAGCTTACAGTTTATTCATAGAAAATCAGTGTTGTACTCCCTTTACTCATCAGAATTCTCAGAGAGCAGAATCAGAGAACTAGAATAATGAATAATGCATACATACATGTTTTATATGGGCATACGCATGTTTCCATATATATGAAGCAGAATGTGTATGTGTGTTTATAGATGTGTGTGCTTATATACATACACACAATTCTTTAAAAAAACTCACTGTCATTATTGTCAGAATTGACCATTCCCAATTTGTAGGATATGACAACAGGCTAGAAACTCAGGCAGGAGTTAATGTAATAATCTTAAGTATAATTTCCTCTTCTTCAAGCAAACCCTAGTTTTTGCTCTTAAGATTTTCAACTGATTGGATTAAACTCACTCATATTATTGAGGGCAATTACTTTTACTTAAAGTCAACTGATTGTGGATATTTACACATCTACAAAAATATGTTCATGGCAACACCTGGATTAGTATTTGATTAACTAACAAGTAATTAGTATTCAATTACTTGATTAGTACCACATAAAACTAACCATTAGGTTCATTTAGTATATTCAAATCATCATAAAATGTTATGAAATGAACACTTGCAAAAATAAAGAGGAAATGAATGAATGAATAACATGCTAGTGGTTTGTATTATTTTCTCAGTGAAAGACTGTAGTTGTTTTAGTTACATAAATTCAACCTCCTCTAGGAAGAAGAAAAATATTTTACAGTATAAGACAAGATGGAATTCCATCAAGTTCTGATTAACTGTCCAGATACACTAAACTTATAAAACTTCAGGAAATATGTTTAACCTCTCTATATAATAGAATTCTATTCTGCTGGAATTTTGTTATATTAGAATTAATGATATCCATGTGTAGTAGACCACCACAAAATTTTTCTTCTTTCCACTTTTTATCTTAAAATATTTTGATAAGAGAAAGCATATTTCACTTCACACTTTGAGAACAAAGTATTAAAATGCACACAAGTGGTTGAGAAATAAGATTAAATGTCATTACTCAGAAGATTATGTTGTATTAGCAAGTACATTTTTTTTGCAGAAATGAAGAAATGATGGATTAAAACGCTGAAAGGTACAACATGGAATGGCAATGAATAAAAAAAAAAAGAAAGGGGTTGCCTTGATGACTAACAACAATGCTAATTAATGTTTAAAAGGGTACCTCACCTGGTGTAGTCTGGGTACACTAAAAGGAATGTGGGGATGACTCTAATGCACAAAATCTGAGCCATCAAGTTCAAATAAGGCTCTGAATAATGTGTAGTAGAGAGCTCCAGGATACTTGAAGGAGTGACATTTTTATTCTTGTACCACAGCCAGGATGCACATTTTTATAAGTAGCCTCTTTACATTGGTCTTAAGTTTTGTAACAAATGTCCTCTGACTTTGGCTACTGATTTTGGCCCCTATTAGTGGGGGCTGATGGGACCCTTGACTTCTTTTAAGTAGCATTCTTAAATTTGAAATACATTGGTGAAGCCCATTGGAACCGTAAGGATATATCTCAATAACGGTTCATCTTTCTGTCTATTCGATCTTCTATAATCTATGTTGGCATAGATATATTGAAATCATAAAATAAATATTTTTATTGAAAAATAATTGCAATATGATATAGAGCTACATTTATCATTTTCATCTTTTTTCAACTCCAATTAAGCTATATGCCTTCTGACTCACAAATACAGAAATACAGACATATATATACGTATATACTATCCAATTTAAAGATGAAGCTCCGGGCATTATGGGTTCAGATATGCAGAAGTAGCTGACAAGATTGATGCCCAGCCCTGGGCTCTTACACAATGACTTTAATGCTACAATCTGTCCTTTTAATAGTCCCTGCAGCTGTTGCTTCTTCCCCCTGCACTCTACTGATTTTTCAAATAGTATAACTGTTTCCTTAAAAAGAATGGCTGGCTAATTTGTGAAAACCCTAGTAGAAAATTTCCAAATTTCTATATCTGAAGCCAACGTTCTAGGTTAAGTTATAAAAAGCCACTGCAGTAAAGACGAGAATCGTTTTCTTCCCCTTGTGGCTTAAAAGGTAACGTTGTGGTTTCCGTTACATTTATTTTCAGTTACTACATGTGATTAGTCAGGTAAATACTCTCATTGGTAGCTTTGTGAATATTTCAGTTTTATGTGCAAAGGGATTCTAGATTGAACAGCATCACTGGAGGAGACAGTGTAGTGTTTCTCCCATAGTCAAAATACTTTTTGAGACTCATTTAATGCTTGTTTAGCTTCATGGTGTCTTTTTTTCCTGTTTTCAGAAACTTTGCAAGGAAATGGGTTCCCTGAGTTTCTGCTTATCCATTCAGTGAAAATGAATGGTGATAAAAATAGACTTCATAGTATGTATTTGTTCCCAAGCATTTATTTAACCTGAATAAAAGATAAAAAGTAGGACAGGTTTTGATCAGCACAAGGGAATGAGTCAGTCCATAGAAGAACAATCAGAAATATCTGAAATTCTTGATCATTAGAACCATGGTGAATATAGCTATTTAAAAACTCCCTTTTATACTGACTGAAAGATTAAATGAAAAAAATATGGTGATTCATTTCTGATGAATCAACAAAATCTAATCAATGTGCTCATTTCAGTCAGTCATACTTATAAAAATAATGAAGCTATATGTAGATACTAAATATAAAGATAAAATAATCTGAATACATAGATAAGATGATCCTGTAAAAAGCATTTGCAAATGAAAGCTATGGAGATATTTAGTCGTTTTGTTGAATAACATATAAAGGTGTTCTTGCAAGTTTAGCTCTCTCAACTGCAAATTTTAATGGACTGGGAAGCTATCATTTATGACTCAAGCCAAATACACATAACCACAATTTGAATTTATTGGCAGCAGGGGGCAGGGGAGCCACATTACAACAATGTAGCAGGCAATTCAATTGGCAGCAGAAGGGGGAAGGTAATGAACCTCTTGGCAAGGCTTGGGAAGTGTGGAGGCAGAATAAGCAGGGCTTACATAGCACAGTTCTGGACGCCATGCTTCTGCGGTGGTGGAAGGGCCGCTTCTCAGAGTGAGAAACCCCAGTTGTTCTCATTAAACCTGTGCATGGTGTCAGGACCACAGGCAAGAAACTCATAAGCATCTCAAAGTGGTTTAGATTCCATGCCTATATTTAAAACACTTTTCAGAAACATTAACAGGACCACCTGCTAATTTTAATTGAGGCTGGGCCTCTATTTACAACCAGATGTTTTGTCTTTCCTTGACTTTCATATATCTGCTCAATTGTGTCTTTATATAAAAAAATGGTTAAGTTTTAATTATAAATAAGTTACTCTCTTTCAATTGCCCCCACATATCAGTCAGTGTCATTACAATGTCAATACATATAACATCCCTGTTAGTCAAGATTATTACTATCTCAATCAGTGCATTTACAGAAGATCTCAGTTAAAGTGAGAATTGATTCTTTAAAATCAGGACTTGATACCTAAATGGCAACATAGTCAATGTCATGCTCAATATTTGAATAAGTATTGGATACTCTTAAAAACAGGAAGGTATTTCGACTGAAATATCACTCTGTTAAGAAAATTGAGAAATGAGGCTTGTGGTATGTACTTGAAATTGGGGCTATTTTTCATTAGTGGTAGATATTTGTTTCTCTACTTCCTTGTTCAGAATTTCAATGTAATTTTTATTAATCTCTTGTCCAGAAAGTGAACAGTTAGGTTCTATAACAAAGAATTCCTTAGTTATGCTATTCCTAAAGCAATTTTAGCCTGATGTTGTAACTATACACATTAACAAACTTACTTCCCATATTTTAGTTTATAGCATTTTACTCTTGAAATGTAGAACTTTCATTCTGCATTCTTATTTCTAAAATCCGTACAAACATATTTTTCATTTCTAATTCATTTAGCAGAAAAATATAATCTTTGACATTGTCTTTAATTAGCTCATGTAGTGTGAATATTCCTTTATTATTCTAATAAATATCACTATGCTCTACTATAGAATGCTGCTCTAGACTCCAATGTGTAGTAATTGCATTATATTAGTTTTCTAAAACCCAAAAAGGCCTCAACCCCACAACACATTATTTGTAAGGGTTTTCTATACAAATTTTAGCACTTTCATTTTTCATTTCCACATTTTTTGCATAGTTTGTTTTGAGCTTAATGAGCTAATTTTGGTTATTGCTTTTGAGAGATTCCCAGTATTATTTTTAAATTTTAATTTAACATTTGTGGTCATTTAACCCCAAGCGTATCTCTTTGTTTATGATTTGATTTTAAGAGACACAGTAATTCATCATTTTTAAAATGGGAAAACTTGAGGAAGTCTGAGTTTATCTAGTACAAATGGATCTGAACCATAACACGCTGATTTGACATTTAAGAGCTGAATTTATATAGTTGGTCTGGGGAAAGAAAAGATGCCTTAATCTAGTGTTATTTCATGATGTAGATACCAAAAGAATTTGTCATTTTTTCTTCTCATCCATTTGTCTTTGACATTTCTTTCTTTCTGCTCAAACACAAAAGGAGAAAGGGGAAATGATTGAGAATCAGTACCTATTTGAAAAGATCAATTGTACTTTGATATGGTTACTTTTATTACATTTAAAAGTTAGAAATAGCTTACTTTTTTTATCTTAATGTAATTAAAAGCAATTATCACAACTTGAAGAAAAAGAAAAAGGCATTCAAATCCTTTTTAGTGACAAGATACATGGAATATTGATATCATTATACCTACACTTAGTTCATTTCACTTTGAACTATAAGTTAACAAGATGCTTAAAGCATTCAAATGAGATATAATAGCATGCTAAACATCCTGCTAAATTTTTATGAATGACTCTACAAGCTTATCTTATTTATGAAGCTGTAATTTTCACCAATAGAGATTTAAAAGAGTATTGCTGTTTTTCTTTGTAAAAATGGGCAGTGAGATTGATATTTCATACAAACATTATATTTATTGTAAATTTTTTTACATTTGACTACTCTCAAGCCATTCATTTATTTTTTTTAAGATTTATTTATTTATGCATACAAGAGCTGGGGTGTATGCCAGAGGTGTGTGTGTGAGAGGGGGTTGTGTGTGAGAGGATTCACCAGAGACAGAGTGGGGAGCAGAACAAGTGGATTGACTGAAATATACTGCTGAGGGGAACAGCAGGTGAGAGAGCAGAGGTCTGCTGCACCATGTGGGTCAGCTCCCTGGCCAGGGGCATTGAACTCATGCTGCAGTGGCTGCTGATAGTTTCATTTGGCTGATAGCTTCACAATGCTGAGAGTTAACCCCTCGTGCCACCAGGAGGCCCACAAGCCATTCAATCTGCTCAGTGATACCCCCGTCAATGATTTTGGAACATATTTTTGAGGAGAAGATCAAGAACAAGTATAGCTTACTTTATAAATAAAAAAATATATAATCATAAATCTGAATTCATTTGCCAAAACCATTTTTAAGTTAGTTTATTCAATGTTATCTATCAGTAGTATATTTGCTTCTTATGATGTTTTGTAACTTACTAGCTTGAATTCCCTTTCAATAGACTAAAGTCAGTCAACGAATCAACCAACCAACAAAAACAGAAATAAAGACTTCAAATTACTCAGTATTTTCAGAAGAATTTATTCACTAGACCAATATTGAGCATCACTTTATAATGGTATTGTTATATAATTGGGAATACAATAGTGACCAAAACAGATCTAAAAGATAAAAGAAAAACAGGACCTCCCTGGTAGTGCAGGGGTTAAGTCGCAGCACTATGAAGCTATCTAGAGCCACTGCAGCATGAGTTCGATACCCAACCGGAGAGCTGACCCACATGGCACAGCAGACCTCTCCTGCCTCACCTGCTGCTCCCCTCAGCAGTGTATCTCAGTAGATCCACCTGTTCTGCTTCCCACCCTCTCTAGTAAATCCTTTCACTGCCACCCACATATCTGGCCTACCCCTCAGCTTATATGTATAAATAAATAAGTCTTAAAAAAAAATCTCAGTCCTCAAGGAGGCTAACTTTCTGTAACTAGAAGGCATTCAATGAATAAAATAAAATAAAGCAGTAAGAGGTTAAATATTAAAATGGAGGCAATAATTCCAAGGTAATGGTTTCTAATTTTAATTGAATATCAGCAATGTTACTGAAAAGGTAAGAATTGAACAAATACCTGAAGGAAGACAATGAGTGAGCCACTTAGATACCTGAGCAGAATAATTTAATTTAGTGAGAGCCATCAGCAGATGCAAAGACGCCCAGGCAGGAACATTGTGTTTTAGGAAGAACACGTGAGTCTGTGTCCATGATGCATGTTTGCTTTTTCACAAATGTTTGAAAGTTCGTTTCCAAAATGTTATTCAATTGCTATCTAGCAGCTCTCCCTCCAAGATTGCCCACCTGTGTCTATACAGGTGTCTCTTTGAACAAACCTGCCCTTTTCAGAAGCAGTTCTTTCTGCCCACTTGTATCTATGCAAGTGACTTCTCCTTTCCTTTTCCTAGTAAACCTGTCCTTTATGAAGTTAGAAAAAAGAGCTATGTACACTTAAAGCTCCAGTAAAATAAGAGTGTGTATACATTCTCTCAAAGAAAATGCATTGCTATTATTTGCGCTTTCTAGATAGAGAATAGCACCTAAGTAAAAAGGAGGAGGAGTCAGGCTGCTCAATATGGGTCAGTTTGCTGCAAAGTTTGCAAACAATTCCACATATTTTGTTTTAGATAGAATTTAAAGTAGTAAGAGTCTGACACAGAGGAAGAGATAAACATGGCGAGGAGACTTACAGTCATGTCATATAAAGAACGATGGAAGAATAAACAATGTTGGCTCTTCAGTTAAAAAAGTTTCCACGAAGAATAACAGAGAAGAAATGATAGTTCTCAACTACTTGATGTCTTGCCAGAAGTAATCATGAGCCTTTAAATCTGGAAATTACACTTCAGCTCTTTGGCTCAACCCTTTATTTTCATGTTGTACCTTGCAACTCAAATCATAATTAGTCTTTTTGCAAATGACAAAGGACGTAGAGCAGCATAACTGAATAGTTACTCTATTAATGTGATGTTTCTGGAGGCCTAATAAATGCTTAGCACATACATTTTTTACTCAGTTATTCCTAAGAATAACATGATGTTGTCATCGTCTCCATTTTATAGTTGAAGAAAATGAAATTTCAGGGCACTAAGTCACTTGTTCAGAGTCACACTGCCAGTAAGTATTGATGGTTCTTTAAACTCCTCTGTCATCTAGTGATATTTCCTGACCAGTACCAGGAAAGCTTTCTAACTATAAAGCTATCTGAGATTGGTGATACTAATCTCCAAGGAAATGAAAATATTGTTATGTCAGATGGTCATTGATGGACTGTATGACTTGTTGAGGATTCTTACCTTGAATAAGGAATTTCTGAATGTATTATTAAAACCCCTCCTAATGCCAATGCTTTATTATTTTAAGTTTCATACATGTTAAGTGAATCGGTACACTTTATGGTGACTACTTGTAATCTTTTTTGTATTCCATATTTATTTTTTTATCAATTTTATTTCATTTTTACATATTACATTCTTAGTTGTTAGCATTTTTTCCCCAAGTCAAAATTGATACTTTAGTTATGAAATTAAAACCAAATCTAGACTTTTTGATAACTATTATTTGGGAATTGTATCAGAATGTAAAAAATATCTGCTAGTGAATAGGCATCTTGCCAACTAATGATTGCTACTACTTTACAAAAGATTTTTTGTTTGTTACCTAAAATATTTGATTTAACAAAAAGCTGCTATAAAATCTATTTTTTAAATCTGTCTCTTCATGTCATGCATCCCTTAGTGATAAGTGTGATGTTCAAGTTTTTATAGACCAAGATACTCTCTAATAAAATATTCAACTGTACTTTCCAATCTATTTTTTAATAAAGAGTCCTTCTTTCCTATGTTAGTTTATGATTCCCTCTATTTCCTAAATCAACAGCAGGGGGAATCTTTGACTGATGCTTGGATTCACCTCAGAGAACAGAAACTTCAAAGATGTATGCTTTCAGGTTTGATATTAAAGGGAAACAAAGGTACATGTTTTATAAATAGTTTCAAGCTATGCATGATAGATTTGTGCTTGATAGACACCTCATTTAAAATATCTTTGCTGCTTGATTTTATTAAATTTTAATATTCTATTTGCTATAATTTCTCCAAGTTGACTAATTATTGATTATTTCTATTTTCCAGATATATATTCTTGTGGCTACCAAATATTACAAAAATAACCTATCATTAAAATGAAATAATTGTTACAGTAATAGCTAGAACTCAGGTGGAAATAATTTTGTACTGAGAATTACTTCTATTGAACTAGCTTCTATTCGTTGTCTCTAGCCTATATGCGAATGTGTGATGTGATCTACATTTTTCAACTGTTCCTTGTCTCCAAGTCCTTCCTTCATTGTGTTATTTAGAATCATAGCCTTTAGCACTTATTATCCCCAATTCTGATCTCTTGTTAATTAATAGTACTTATGACCTCTGAGCCAACTGCATGCTTTTTTTTTTAATGTGGCTTATCATTAACTTCCACCCCCACTGGAATAGCAGCTTCTTGTGGACAGGCTCTCCCAATTTTTTTTGTTCAAGGAAAAGTGACTCAGAACCTAGCAGATGTCTTGGATATGGCAAGGACTCAATATGTATTTGTCAGTTAGTCTCATTTTAACTGTTAGGTCGATGAAATAAAACAAAGGAAAGAGAGACTAGCCTAGGTTTTTATCGGGGTGTGGGCTAGGGTTTGGATGACAGTTCCAATGCACTAGCAGGGACTGCAGAGTTTGAATCTCATATAGCACCAACTGAGTGCACACTCAGACTATTTTTTTAGATATCAGTTTTAATCAGAAGGAGGACACCGGAGGAAGAGACAGGGTAAGACTTAAATGGTGTCGGGAGTCAAACATTAAAAAATGCAGTGAGATTCCTTATAATAGCCTTGTAAGTACTTTGAACAAGTACATATAAAGTTTCACTAAGATGGATGTGACAATCATCCGGAATCTGGAGGCAGGATTTAATTAGCCATCATACCAAAGCTTTTAATCAAGACCAATTAGAAATCAAACTTCAGGTGCAGTGGCGTGGATTTGCCTCTGGTCCTCCAAAGAATCTTCACCTTCACCCTAACATACTTACACTGAAATTAGGGAGAAATGATAAGTATATAAATGGATAGGTAATGGGTAGATAGGTAGGTAAGTAGATAGGTGACTGATAGGTGAGTAGGTAGGTAGATAGATAGATAGATAGATAGATGATAGAATTACTATGGAACCAACTTTAATGATTCAATTTCAAAATTTTATCTTATGTAACAGATCAGTTAACACCTCAACATATTTGCTTTGAGATCACTACAGTTTTCTCAGAATAATGTGTCCTTCCTTTCAATTTATGTAGCTAACTAGCTATTCATAGGATTTATCCAGAATGAAGACTGTTCAAATGAGAATTCAAATTTCAATCTTTTTAGATATTAAAACTTAGACATGATTTTTAAATGAAATATTTCTTTCAGCTTCAACCATTTAATATTCATAAGACAATCTAAATTAAATCTTTGTCTTGAATTTCATCCACGGTACCCCATAACATTATCATTTATATCATCAAAAAAAGGTCTTACCTAGATCAAACATGGTGCTATATTCACATACTCATCTTTCTTTGAGGTTTATTGTTGATGTATTATTTTTGAAAGCTTTAAAGCAGTTGAGGAATATAAGGCAGCAGAATCATTCCTTTTTATTTGATAACCACATGTCATGAGCAAATCTTGCTTACATACCATGTTTCTTTAGAGAACTGCTAGTTCTTTATGGTGAACCTTCAAGTTTATGACAAACTGTTTGCCAAATTTCAACTCTAAGTATGTTCTGGACTTGTTTACACATGCCGATGAAATTATGCTATAAATTCCAATGCAGTTGCTAAATCTTATTTCTTTTTAGACTTGAGATGTCCTTATTCATGTTTGTTTTTGTTGTTGTTGTAATATATAAAATAACAAGTTGTCCTTAGTATTTGAATTAGAAAACAAAAGATTCAATATTTTTAACTTCCTTCTGAATATCACTGATTCCATATTAAGAGAAAAGGCAAAATAAATTTCTAACAAAGTGGCTACTTCAAAAATGAAAATTTCCACAATGGAATGCTATTCAGCATTCAAAGAAGATAAACACATGCAATTTGCAGCGACATGGATGGAATTAGAGGGGATCATACTCAGCGAAACAAGCCAGGAAGAAAGAGAAACATATTGAATGGTTTCACTTATAACAGGACTATAGGGAAACCAAATAGGAGAGACACTTGGGGTGGTGGGGGAAGGGGGAGGATAAGGGCACAAAATGGAGTAGAAAAGAACACAAGAGACCACGGAGATGGATCATGGGTGAATTGGTGGTGGGTTACCCAAGGGGAATACAAAATGTAAAAGATATAAATAACAATAAAAATATATATTAGAAAAAAAAATGAAAATTTTCATAACATAACACAAATACAAGAATTAAGCACAGATTGAAATTTCCACTGTAAAGCGGCCCATTGTAGCTGTCATTGGAGAAATTGGGATAACACAATGTATTGACTATCATCATAATTTAATCTTCATTAAGAACATAAGCCAAAATCATAATAGAATGCTTATCTTTAAAACTATGCTTTTAAATATTTGGAGTAATTTCTGAGACAGTTTAAGGAAACACTTTCATGTCTGAACTGATCTTTGCATATAGCATAATATGGGTCAAGCTTGTGGACTGCTTGGCATGGAGCTTTGGGAAATTAAAAATAAAACAAAACAGACAAACAAAACTTTTCCCTAAATTATACCACTGCAGAGTCTGTGAATCTAAAGTCTGGCAAGCTGCATTACCACTAGGGAATATTTGTGATATACACTGTTCCTGTGATACTCATCTGGTTTTAAGTGGCACATGTATATTAGAATAAACATCATTCTATTTGAAATCATTCCTCATGCTTTATTTATAGTTAAGGGCATCATATCGAATATTTTTGATTTTACATGTGATATTATCTATAGATTTTAATTTAGGAGTTTAAAAGAAATAATATAAAATATCTTATAGAAGGGGAACTTTATTTTTATGTATTTCCTTTACATTTAAAAAAAAGACAGGTCTATTAAGAAAAGGAGAAAGAAAAAAAGAGGCACCTGCATAGTCACAGGCAGGCAGCAGAGCTGCCCAGAAGGGAAAGTTTATATTTGAGAATCACTGAACTATTTCAGACAACATCTTTATCTCTGACCATGATCAACTGCTATAAGCACTTGAGTAAACATGTGCTTACTCCTGGAGAAAGTGACATATCTATGTTTAAAACTTCAAATTCTAGAGCAGTTCCTGGCACAGAGGTTCTCCATATATGTTTGTTGATTCAAATTAATTAAAATAATTACCTGGTGACTACTGATTTAGCCAAGTGAATTAAAACATTATGTAAATCACTGTTGGGCAGCTGTTTGCAGACAGAATCAATATATTAGAGAACAAGTACAAATCTAATGGTCAAGTTTGATTCCTAATTTCTTTACCGCCAACTCAAAGTAAAAACATTGGAGAAAAATCTTTCCATTGGCCTTGATGTGCCATTTGTGTTATCCTGAGCCAACTACCATGGCCAGAAAACTTATTACAAAATTGAAACAGAAACTTGATCAGAATTTAGAGGTAATATAAGTGGAAGTCTAGTCAAAATTATGTGATTGGAGTAGAGGAGCAGCGGTAAGCCACAGGAGGTTTGGAGTGAGTTGTTAAATGGATAAATTATGAGATAGCTTTGAGAATCTGAAGGAGATTTTGGAAACTCTTCCCAGAAAAATTTGCATGTGCATGTACACACAAATTATGTTTGAATACATATCAAAATTTTTTATTTCAAAATCAAACTTCCTCATTTTAACTAAGTTATAGATCTGGATGAGCTTGAAATAGCAGCTGGTAGCATGCAGGCTCTTCTGCACATGAAGTCTCTTCAACAACAAAGAGAATGAGGCTGAGCACAACACAGCAGAATTAAAAGGAGAAATCTGAGCTTCGATCCAATTGTAACTGAAATTTCTCTTATCATTTAGCTTTCAGTTGTATAAAACAATAAATTCAGCTTTAAAAATATATCTCTGTTCCGATCACAGCTATGTTCAAATTTGTCAAAAAAAAACAAAACAAAAAAATGCCCTCATTGCTCAGAGTTCCTAGGATATTTAACACAGTTGAGTGATTTTTTTATTGTGTTAAGTATTCAATGGTCAACTAATTGTGCACGTTGCCATGGTTACAAAATATTTTTGTCTAATTAAACTTGCAAGGTGAAAAAATATTTCCACTGAATATTCATTATAATTTGAGCTTCTCAATAAGTGCTGATGTCATAGTTCCACTGTTCTTTCTGTACAATTTGTTATAGTCCAGAAGATGTTTAGTATGCTTTGAGTTGATCAGTAAGTTGAGGTGGTTAAATATACTAATGATTTGACAATGAATTTCTTAATTTAGTACAGATCAACTTGAATTATAAATAACACTTTCCTTGTTATTAAATAGAATTTTTGTATTTGGAGAAAAATATTTCTATGAAATGGAAAGAAGTGGAACACTTTACATAATGTAGCTTAGTCTTATAATTAAAAACTTTAAAGCTAAAACCATAACTACCAAAAAGAAAGTTCACTTTTTGAGACAAATTTTATTTTATTTATTTTTAGTTGTGTTATGAAATAAATGCTTGATTTGGGTTGGTAAATTACCTCTTGTATCAAATATACTAGGACGAAAATAACAGATGAGTCTTTCTGTATTTTATACATATTCCATATTTGAATGGTTTTAAAATGTGGGCTAGGGTCTAGAATTTTTTCTAAATGATTCAATCTATCCTATTTTATATAACATATACTTTACTTTTTCACATAATGAAGAGCCTCTATCTACACATTTCATCTTACCTATTTTTTTTGAAGAAAATTCTAAATGTGGAATAAAAAAAATGTTTTTAAGGTCTCCAACTTTTTGTTCCAGGTGCCCTGCAGATAAGATCTGTGATGTTCTTTTCTCATTGCAGGTATCATGGAAAATGAACATCCTTCTCATGAATGTGCTTACTCTTCTATGAGCCACCTATGGCAGTTAATGAACATCAAATGGTAAGTCAATATTACTAACAAACATCGATTTCAAAAGCTTAGCGTCTTAAACAGAGTTTCATTATGTACTCATACCACTGCATGAGCTGGCCATGATTCTAAAAGTGACTGTGAATCCAATGCACACCAAACCATGAAGCATAATCTTCTGTATTAAATCAAGTTGTTCTTGAATTGTATTGACATATTATGTCATACGGAGATCTCACTACTGATGAGTATGAATATCTGCATTGGTCAAGTGAAAACAATGAGATAATAGACTATTTTCTGTGGGCTGTCTTTTAATGGTTGTATCCTGAATTAGACTTCCCTCCAAAACACTCCCTCATGCCCCCAAAATACTTCAGTTGGGTAATAGTTTCTAAAGACACCGAACAACAAAAAAAAAAAGGTAAAAGTACAACAAAACCTGTCACTCAGGACAGCATATGTAAATATTTGCACTTCAATATTTAGCTCTGAGCAGGAATGAAGTGGTTTGGTTGGCCTTTTGTAGATGTACAAACATGCATCTGAAAGTAATGAGTACTCAATTAGATAGAAAAGTATCCACTTACATGGCTGATGGCATTTGAATATAGATTAAAAGAAGGGAAGATAGTGATAATTGTAGCAAGGAAACAGATTAATGGAAAGGAATATTATAAAAGCAGTACAAATGAAGATCATCATCTGAAAAGGAAGAAACACTTCATGGAAAATATTTAAATGGAAACAAGTGCCACACTTATATGAACAATTTTACAGGAATTTATATTCCTATGTAAAACGGCCTATGTGCTTGCTAAGTACAGGTATTTGTACAAGTTTTCATTGAACAAATGAAAGGAATTACAAAGCTTTCTTAACTGAAAAATAATAAGTCATAGCATTTTGTATGTTTGTTTCTTAATCAAGAGGTAACACCTTTCTTAATAAAATTACCATAGAAATGATTTTTCTATATTGATTTTAATATGAGGAGTTTCAATCCAAAAAAGTAGACTAATGGTGGGGAAACACGGAAGTTAATATATTGCTACTATTCACCAAAGTGACCATTATGCTTGTCAAAGGACAATGTTAGTCATATTATAATTATACAAGTTCATTAATGATCTGAAATCTCAGCAGATGACATATTAAAATGTGCATATGACTGGTTATGAACATTTGCTCATGATATGATGTAATAATTATTTTACTATTACTTAAATTTAACAGTGACACTGCTTTATGTTGATCTGATGATGCAGAACTAGAATTAAAAAGGACACTGAGCAATGCATTTAGAAGGCAACAGAAATATAATGAGATCAGTTTTTAAACACTGTGCATGAATCTCAGGTTACTTTTGATTCTGACCGCCTCAAAAACTCATTGGATAAGTAAAGGGAAAATAGCATTTCTGTATTATATTAGGCAATCTTTTATTTTCCTCTTTCCATGTATTATTCCATTAAATTCATTCCTATTTTCATTTCAGTTAGAGGAAAGACATCAGAATGAGCTCAGGTCTCTATTCTATGGGACACCAAATCAAGTAATAGCAGCAGTGGTAGTATAGTTGTAGTATTGGTGTTATATTACTATTACTACTGGTAACACTACTGTGTATCATTATCCATAATTTTCTATGTACCAAGTCCTGTATTAAAAATTGTGGATGTGATAAACTCCCTTAATCTTTGCAATAATGAATATATCACTATCATTATTACTACTCTTTTGACTATTATTAAAATTGCTGTAGACTTATGACCTATTTTATTTTTTAAAATTTATTTACATCTTTTACATTATTGTGTATTCCCTGTAAAATACCCACCACCAATTCACCCGTGAACCATCACCATAGTCCCTTGTGCTCCATTCCCCCCCTATATTGATCCCTTTTTCTTTTCCCTCCCTCACAGAATGTCTCTTACTATTTATGGCTGCCTGTTAGGTTTTGTTTGTTTGTTTGCAACCTATTTTATAGAAACATGGGAACATTTTTTTCTTGTTTTGTGAGGGCTCATACATGAAAGGTACCAACTCCAAACATGTTTTAGGCACTACAGGGGCACATTTTCCACAACTTTCTGCTACCAATAATTTTTTTTAATGAATTTTATTCTCCTATAGATTTGATTGAATGTCAATCTTTGGAGATCAATATTTGGGAAGAAAAATGATTAAGGGAGACAAAAAACTTAGTGAAATATGATATTCAATATGTGTCAAAGACTGGGACTCTCTAGTTGATTAGAATGATAAGCTACAAATCAATTACTAGTCGCTAAATATTTATACCTACTGTGATAAACTGATACTGGTTTCCAGATGAAAAATTTCAGCATAAGTAAACAGGGAAATGGTGGTGAAATATAACAGACAATGTTATAAGTACTTACAGAAGAAAGTGGTCCTTAAACTCATCAGAGGTTGGTGTTAGTCACATTATTAGTCACACATTTGTATATATGCTCTTAAAATAGTCATCTGAAATTGGGGGAAAAGTTGACCCAATTACTGTATAAATGTAAGCTTTCAAGTCTCTCTTTTTCCATTTCATGGAATCCTTTCTGTTCACTGTAATTTGGCATTTGATCTTTTCCTTATAGTGTAGTGACCCATTAGTTTTGACTTAGTATTTTAAAGTATAACTTTACAATAAAATCTATATTTTTGAATTCTGGATATATATAAAAAAGGGAAGTGGATTAAAATATACATTAATTGAATAGTTGATCAATTGCTTAGTTTATACCAGTTTGTTATTTATTGACTCAAACATTGAAAATAGCAGTGCACTTATAGTAATAACCAAAATTTTACTTTCTAAATTTATTAATAGTGTATTTTAATCTATATATTCATGTATATGAATACATGAAAAACTTATAGTTTCCACTATATTGTAGAGCTAGTGTCAACAGTATTTTTTAAAATGTCTGATAAAAGCAATAAGGAAAACAAAGGACTGGTTCTTACCCTTTAAGAGATTTCTTTAGAATTGTCTGGTCCACTGGAGCATAAACACATATCATCTTTTGCAAAAGCATCAGTTATATTCTTAAATAGACTATTTGCCAAGTTCATTTAAGTGCTACTTCTATGAACTGAAGTTGGGACTTACTACTTGGCCTATATATTATATAGATTTACTAAAATGTTATTTCAAGCATGTAGCCCTAGAGGTTACTCAATTTAACTGTCCCCCAAAGTTATAATAATTGATTATACTAGAAGTCAAATGACTAGCATATGAAACTCACAGCCACAACCGAACTCCATTAAACGCATTCACAATGTCAAAGTCAATTGCTTCTGGCAGTGCCATTCCTGTTATCATTTTGATCAAAAGGTAATGGGAAGTGACAAGCAATATCACAAACACTTCATCATAAACAAAATACTCTTCAAACACTTAAGTGACCATGGTGATAGTCTGTTTTCATAATAGTCAAATCCAGCAAAGTCTTTTATAGCTTTTAGAAACATCTGTGTTTTATAGGAACAAATCTTCCCCTAAGGACTTTGAATATAAGCCAGCTAGGGACACTTAAGAGTGAAGCCCCAAAAAGTTCATGTAAGGAATCGTTGCAAGGAACTCACTTCCATGCACACATAAATTTGTTTGACTGTATTTATTTACCACATAAATAAAGATGATAGTGGTATAAATATATTCCTACTCTTTGTCCATATAACATGTTTTCAGGGTTTTATAAACTTATGAATTTTCTCCCAGCCTAGAATAACCTATATTCTGTTCTTGTCACTGCCCAATGCCACCTCATCTGTCATGATTTGCCTCACATATCCCTTCCCTCTAGTGCTTTCCCTAAATTTCTTCACTCCCAAACAAATAATTGGCCTTCTATTCATGTTTATAGTGTTTTGTTTTAATATTTATAGTTCAATAAACCAAACTGCTGTCCATAATTCAAAGCACATCATATTTAAAATGTACAAAGCTTAACTTAGTGTTTTATCCTTCCCAAGCCAAGGTGCTCATTCTTCTCAATCAATTATGTGATTGGAATTACAATCTGTCACAGTCAAAATGTCAAAAGCTTGCAAATTGTTAATAACTACACTCTATGCCTCATCACTGGTTGTATTTGTACTATTGAAATCTTGTCAGTAATTCATAAAAAAGCATGTCCAAACCCTCAAAAGTTCTCTGTGTAAACTCGACCACCAGAACCAAATCCCTGTGGACTTGTCGTCAGCTTTCTTTCTAACTGGACTGTCTGAAAATTGTCTCTATTAACCCTGCTAGTTTGTCATTGTTATTTTTCCAACAAACAGAAGTGATCTCATAGCATCATCAGTAAGTCTGAAAAAGTAATCTCAAAGTATTTATAGATTCCTCATTGCCCACAAAATTAAATTTGCTTTTTTTAAAATAGAAAATTAATGTCCTCTCACATATTCAGTCTGTTACAGAGCAGGGAGAGGGGCACACCAGAACCCCCAAATCTGCCCATTCTAAATAGGTTCTGCCATCTGCTGCATCAAATCAAAACATAAAAGACCTTTAGTGAAAAGAAACTTTAATGTAATTAGTATATAATACAGAAAAGACAAAGAATATAGTTTCTAAACTAAGCACCCAAAATTACCTATCTCCTCGTGGGCAAAAGTCCACCCAAACGGGATTGGCCCAAGGCAAGCCTGCCGCAAGTCTAAAACACCTTTTGGCAGGGACCCATAGAAAAGGGTCAGAAACAACCAGACTATTCTGGGAGGAAAAGAACAAAATCAAAATCCAGATCAACGTTGCCATTGTCACCTCCCCACGGGTCTCTCACCCACATCTGTCTCATACAGTCCAGGCCAGTGCAGCTTCCTCACATGTCTTTCTGCTCCTTGTGCCTCTTCTGGCCCCCATCCTGCTCCCTTCCTTTTTTTTTTTAACTCTCTCCTTTTCCAGCTTCTTATCTCTCCTGCTCAGCTCCACCCTCCCTTGGATGGGGCAGAGAAACTGGAACATTCCCCTTTCTTGAGGACCACCCTCTCACACAACAATTTTCAGTCTCTGTTTTTGATACTGACTTTTACATACATTATCCTTATCATTACTCTATAAATTATTTGTGCACATATCCTACAAATATTTATTGAGTGCTCACGATGTGTATGATATTGTCTTAGATCCTGGAGTTACAACAATTAACCCAGTTAACCATTCATCAGATCTGACTTTAACTCTCATTCATATTTTATTCAAATGTCACTTTCCAATTCAAGTGTTCTTCAGTCACTCTATATAAATCTCACCCTGGAAAAACATACTTTTCTTTTATCTTCCCAATTTCATTTTTTCTCTCAATAATTTTAATCCTAAAAGTGCTATATTTTCTAGATAAATTTTACTTATATCTCCTTTTCCACTATAAAGGAAATTCAATGAAAATTGAGATATCTGGCCACTAAAAGTCGGTAAATAGTAAACAATTCTAATATGTGAATTTTTCTTGAAAGAAAATTTTTTCCTCAAAAGAAAAATGTGGATATCTCAAAAATGCAAACCAGCATTTTACACTTCAGCTACTGTTGTCTGTGTGCAGTTTTTTTTTTTCTTTACTGTCAATCTTAAGTGATCCTGGTTTTATTTTATTAGCAAAGGTGAAGGATTTATGTAAATGCCCACATTCCATTTTCCATAATCCAATTATGTTCATTTCCTATGTCAAGCTCTATCTCAAATAGCTTCTTTTATATAAACTTCTTCTTGATATTTCTGTTAGAATTGCTTTTTTTACTTTCCTGTGACACCAAAGAGTAATACTTCTATAAACCATTTATCATTGTGTATAGAGAATTTATTTTAATTTCATTCACAGTTATGTAACATTAGGTGGAATGGAGAAAGGGTAAGCAAGCATTAACCTAAGTAGCCAGAATTATTGAGAGGTATTGTTACATATTTTTTTTCCTACAGCAGAAATATAAAAGTCATATTAATTATATTTGTAGCTCAGTTGAGTACATTTTAAACACTACTATGAAAAATTTTCCAAGTCATTCTGCTATTTTGAAAAATAATAAAGATCGCAATACTCTTTTAATTTGAACCATGTCAATATACTACATATAAAATGAAAACTAACAAAATACAGTCCCCCCTTTTGTATTAGCCAGCATAAAAAAGGAGACATGCTCTTATTTCTACAAGTAAAATCCTAATTCTTTAGAACAGTTTTGCTATTAGCGATGAGTTTACATATTTAGACATCAGGTCCTGAAGGGGAGTAAACTAATGAGACTTAAATATTTGATTTGTGTGTATATGTTTAATACCATTGGGAAATAATACAACTATGCTCATTCAATTAGCAAATAGGTATTGAGCTTTCATGCTAAGTATTTGGTATAGAGTAGCTCACCTAATGGCTATATTCCCTGCCCTCTTGGAATTTACTGACTCTTCAGTAATAAAATACTAAGACGACTAGATGCAATATGGAACAAGGAAAGCAAAGGGTGCTGCAATGAGAACAAAAGGAGGATAGCCCTGCCTGGGAAGTCCTTTGAAGGGAGGTAATATCTTTGCTGATACCCAAAGGATGACATGAAATAATCTCTGAATGAAGGGGAGGGAATCCAAGTTCTTAGAAGAGGTAATGAATTGTCCATGTGTTCTTGAAGCAGTGAAGACATCTCTGTGACTCTACCTACATGGGGAAGTGATAGGAAAAATAAGGAAAATAGCAATAAATAAAGGAGAGGATATGAGATTGAAGACGTTTGCAGACACAGATTCTGCAGGTTTTGTAAGATCATATAGGCATTTGGTTTTAACTCCAAGTTCAAAGCTTTCAGAACAGAGATGTTTTCTAGATCGTTATGCTCTATCTGGCAATTTTTCACCATTCTTGCTATATCCTCATGGTACCTTTTACTATACAAGCTCTATTACTTAGTCCCCTCTGTAAGATAATTAACCTGACTTTTGGACTTCAAATCTATGTTTCATCCCCAAGGAAATTAACATAGAAAAAAATCTATAGACCTTGGTAGCCTTCAAAATGTTGCCTATATTTCAAAGGATCAGATAACAAAGGTCACTTAAATCTCAAAAAAGACAACTAATCCTCTCCAGGATAATGTTTTGTAGTTGCAGATGCCACACTGTGCATGGAAATCTGCTGATTTCAGTATGCTTAAAAATATGTAGTTCTATTTTTATTATATTCAGGTGTTCTTTTATGATAACCTATAGACACTGTTGAAATTCCCAGAAACCCAGAGCAATACAATGACACAAAACATTTTCTAAGAACAAAACTTAAATTGAAAGCTGTAAATTATATAATAATTACCTTTTATCATTATTATATAAATATCATTGTTGTGTGGATAAAATTTACATAGTATTAGCATGCATTAGGATATTTTGTTGGGTCTTAGAGTTTTGTAATAATTACTATCTGTATATAAAATACTGTAATGATAATTGAAATCACCAAAAAAAGTTTTTATGCCCAAATTTGTTAATTTCTTAATTTGATGACTGCATCTACTCTGAATTACATTACTATAGACCAATTTGTACTTTTCAAATGTTAATGTCTCATTTCCATCAGGATTTTTCTTTTAAAGGAAAAGGAATACAAAAATGAAAAATGACATTCAATAAGAACATTAAAATTTGTTCTCAATTTTCACATTTCAAGGGAATAGACACATCTAATTAAAATTTCCATCAAGTCTACACCCTCTACGTGTAGCCTTTAGCAGTTTAAATTCACATCAAATGAAAAAAAAAAAAACTGTTTTGGCACTATCTCCTCCAGTGTAGTTTAGGAACACCTGGAATGGTTTTGACACTTTAGTCTTCAAGATACTGTGATTCCTTCTATTTTTTTTCTGGGAACCCAGAAATCAGCATTTTGATAAGCACACATGTGATTCTCATTCAGACTTAGATGGGCTTAGCTGAACTACCAATCAGATAGGGCAACAACTCTATAATGGATCAAAACCCAAGAAAGCAACATTTATATTTTATTTATATTTTTGCCTTTATGAAGACACACACACACACCAAAAAAAAAAAAAGGAATACTTTTGATATGAAGATCTCAGGCTGTGATTTCTCCCTGAGGATTATGGAATTCCAATGGTTCCAGAAAAAACACATTATGGGTGCTTTTCTTTTATCCCTTTTCTAGTCCATGACCGTGGAATGAAGGATTCATACTAAGTAAGCTCAGCTATCTTCTGTTGCAAAACTTTAGTGAGTATTCCCCATATCCTGTAGAAAGTCAGACATGAAGGAAAATAACAGGACCTAATTTTGTCAAAAATGAAAAATACTTTACATAGTTACAAAATATGAACTACAAGCAGTCCATATTACAATGGTCAGATGCATTAAAAACTTATTGTACTGCTAAGAAAAGTATAAGTTCCAAAGGAAAAGACCCTGATATGGAACAATCAGATGAATAAAACTGGAATTATGTTAAAAACAAATGAACTAACCAATCAGAAGTAGTAGATGATAGCAACTAGAACTCATTTTTAAGTCTAACACCATGGCAGGCAACATTGCATAAGCTACTTTAGAGAGTAACTTAATCTTTACAACTATCCTCAGCAATAGCAAATACTATTCCTAATTTGCAAATAAGGAAAATAAAGCAATGACTTCTCCTTTAGAAATAGCACTAGTTCAGAAAGTTTTTGAGCTTATTTAATATTCTTCATTCTTTAATCAATGTACTATTGCTACAACTAGTTTGAAGATGAGTAAACTAAGACAAGATGCAATTCAAAAATTAGAAGAAATATTTTAATATTATTCTGGCTCTAAAATGGTAATTTTTTCTTTTTAGCAATATATTTTACTACTTCAATAATAGTTTTTTGGTGATTTTCTATTTTCCCCACTTAACTATATTTTGGCAGTATTTTTTATCTTACTTTCTATGTTATTTAAAATCAGTAGAGACATTTATATTTAACATGCTGCATTCATGTTTTGCCCAACTCCCATAAAATAATACATAATAATAAGAGTGTCTGTTCCTAGCCTTAAGGTGGTTGTTGTTTGAGAGATAAGAAAATATTAACAGTTATTCATTTCATTCAGTGAATGTTCATTCACAGACTTTGAAGTTCAAACTATTCTCTTATCTCACTACAAGCTTTCTCTTATGTCATTAAATCATTAAATGCTGTCAATTGTGATAGCAGTTATAGTCTTTACTCTTGGAGGTCTAAAGGTTGGATAGTCACTGATTTAATAATCACAGTACAAACCCAATTTTACAGAGTTATTTGGAGAACTGAATGGCATAATACATATGAAGTATTTGGTTTAACATGTAGTATCTACAGACATTAAAGCTTAAAACATATTTAGTACCATCACTTTTTTAAAATAAAGAGTTAATATAGAGGGTAGGAGATTAGATGGAATTAAATTACAGCTGTTTAAGACACTGTTCGAAACACTTAACTCAGACTGAAAGCAGGGGCTGGAGAAAATCTTACCAGAGGCAACAAAATGACAGGTATATTTTAGTGATTAGTGCATAACTATCACTTCATGGCAAGTCCAAATATCATATGGCTATCTATCTTTGGAGGATTCTTTGTGTATACAAAGCTTTATTGCAAGAAAATATAGTTTTGGATTTCCAGGTTCTATAGCATAAGAAAATAAGTCAGGAAAGGGGTTTTGAATGGACATTCAGTGTACTAACAACTTTCTGCACCATCTATGACTTGAAACACTCACAAATCCAGATGTATCTGCCTCATCAACTTAATTTTGAAATAAAAATAGTAACAAGATGTTTTTACCTATCTTCATGCAAGCATCTATTGTATATGAATAATGTGCCTACTTCCTCTGAAATGGAACTCCAAAGTTTTGTTAGTCTCTGCATCCATCTCTGGGTGAGATCACTCTTCAATTAATTTCTCTTCTTGTTATACTGTAACCTAATGAATAAACTATAAGATAAGCGCCTCCAACCCATCCTATATAAAATTATAGAGGAAAGTTAGTGGAAAAGAAAAATGAATATGCATATAAATTAGAAGAAAGAAAAAGTGTTATCTATTATGTACTTGTTTGTGCAACTGGCCACAGTTTAATAGGTAGTCTTTACAATTGTGTTCTTCTATTATACATTGTTTTCTTTATCCTGATAAAGAACCTTATGCAATCAGGCTTCTTTATCTGAGCGGGTAACTCTAACCTTCATTTCTCATGACTTTGAGCATTAGCTGGTCCTATTTGTATTGTCAATCTGACAATTACACTTTACTACTGTACCTTACTGCATTGATAGTTGGTTTAAAGCATTCCCCAGGTTTTGGACATGCACCTACTGTGTAGCTATGACATTTTCTATTAAATTTTGTACCTCATGCCATACAGAAGCCCTGTGCTTCCCTCTTTATGCTTGGTATGAGAAGTCCAGAAAGGTCAAGTGATGGGCTTGACATTTTTAATGCATCCACTCTTATGCCTTCTAGTGGAGGCGTTCTTCCTCCAGGTTCTGAGCTCTGTTAACCAGGATACACAGACATGACAGGGATATAAAATGAACAAAGGAAATAAGACAAAGCATGGAACAGAGGTCAGAGGGCTGACATGCAGGATCCTGAGTCCTCTTCCCCACAGGTATAGCAAACACCTATATGCATCTATATTGGAGAAGTGTCTTTGAAAAAGAATGAGGATTTGAGAATCAGCATCTTCATAAGGAAAAGCGACTGAAGCTATTGGGAAAAGTGGGAAAGGCTGAAACACAGACTCACCTAGGAAGGCTATAAGGGGGCACTGTGACCCAAGATCAGGAGGCACCTCAGGAACATCGGCCCTTTTGCAATAAAGACTTACTCCCCTGGCTGCTCCAGCATTGCACCAGAAAAGAGAATACACTCACTCAGGTGTGGAAGATAGGACCTAGCAGCTGCTAGATACCTTTTAGGCTCTCTGTCTATAGAGTGCTAGCACTGGTGAAGCCATACTTGCTGAAATCAAGTAAGGAACTAGAGTCAGAGAACAAATGACTCTGCCTTTCTGTTCATCAGGGGCTCTTCTGACTTCCAGTCAGGCCTTGCAACCACCAGGTCACAACAGCCCACAGTAATTGCTGATAGAGATTTTGTCTATAGACTATGCTGGGAGCAGACAGTGTCACAGCTCCGTTCAGGGGCTTCCCCACAGCCAGCAGTTGCAGCCTTTGGGGAAAACACCCCCCTCCCTGACCCAGGCTCCACAGGGGGCTCAGTTTCTGACAGTAATGGCAGGAGTGTGCACCTCGGGGGAAAATTCTATCTGTGGAACTTGTTGGGAACAGGTAGTTGTCAGAGATCCTACCAGGACATGCCTTCAGTAAGCTAGCTCTCACTGTATCCTGAAATACCCCACATCCCACCGTGCCAAGTGGGATTGTCAGGCTTCTGAGCAGCCTGCCTGCTACAAAGAATACAGCCTCTCACAGTACCTGCCTGCAGCCTGAGCCCACAACTTTCCCGAAAGCTCAGCTCTCACCTGAACCACAAAAGAACAACTCTACTGAGATCAGAGTTAGGTTGCAAGTGAGTCAGGCTGCAGTCTGAGACAGCTGGGAAAGTTGCATCAGTGCAATGTGAGGTCAGCTGAGGTTGCTGAACACTCCTTAAGCTCAAGCAGCTGCAGCAGTCAGGTTAGATTGTGCACCGGGCACATGATATCAGCAACTTTCTTGCCTCCTTCCTCCCTAACACCTAGGATGTTGGACTCTCAAGCAACCACATCAAACTGGTTCTTGAGCTCCAGTTATCTTGGTTGCTAATGAGGCCTCAGAATGCATACACACACACACACACACACACACACACACACACACACACATCATATATGTATATAAAAATCATTTATATATGTATATAAATCACATCAACAAAAAGAAAGATAAAAATCATATGGTTTTTATCAGCAGATGCAGAGAAACCATTTGTCATGATTGAACATCATTATGGTAAAAACTCTCCATGTCAGGATAGAAAGAAAATGGCTCAGTGTAATAAAGGTCATGTATGTCAAACTCACACTAACATCATCATCAGTGGTGAAATTCTGACAACCCCAAGTGAAAGAATGGACTTAAATCTCAATAGACAAAAATGATATAAATGGATGAAAGACTTGGATCTAAGCCCTGAAACCATAAACTACAAAGAAGAAAACATAGGCAATATAGTACATGACACTGGCTTCAGAGATGTCTTTGAGAATTTGACTTCAATGTAAAGGGAAAGAAAAGCAATAATAGATAAATGGAACTACATCAAGCTAATAATGTTCTGCATGGTGAAACTATCATTCGAGGGAAATGGGATCCTACTGAATGAAGTTAAATATCTGCACATCATACATCTGACAAGGGCATAACATCCAATATACATAAAGAACTCATACAATTCAACAGCAAATAACTCAATAAATGGACAGAAGAACTGAATAGACACTTCTCCAAAGAAAATACACAAATAGCCCACAACTGACTTAGGTATGCAAGAACAGATGATAGGAGAAAGATGTGGTCCCAGTCACAATTAAATATTCTTCAGCTATTAAGAAAAGATGAAATTTTGCCATTTGCAACAGTGTTAGTGGAACTGGAGGGGATTAGGCTAAGCAAAATTAATCAGAAGAAGAAAAAAAATTCTAGATGATTTCATTATATGAGGAAGAAACACAAAGCTAAGGAGCAGAGACCTAAATAAAAGAAACCCTTTGATTCTGACTGCAGAACTGAGGTTAGCATAGGAGAAAGGTGTGAGAGCAAAGGGTAAAGGGGCTCAGTGGGCTGTGGGGCAGGTCAGAGGTGTTCTGGTACCTTGCTGTTGACTGTGATATGGTAACATGCATATAAAGACTTGTGAACCTGTGCTTCTAACAGGTAAACTGTTTTCTAAGTCAGCATTACCTCAATGGAAACAAAATTAAACAAACAAAAAACAGAACAAAACAAAACCCAGATAAAAATTTTTTTTTAAGATTTATTTATTTATACATACAAGCTGGGGTACAGGCCAGAGGCGTGGGGTGGCGAGAGGGTTCACCAGAGACAGAGTGGGGAGCAGAACAGGCAGATCAGAGATACACTGCTGAGGGGAGCAGCGGGCAAGGCAGGAGAGGTCTGCCGCGCCATGTGGGATTCTCCCCGGCTGGGCGTCGAACTCGCATCACGCGCTGCCGACAGCTCCACAGCGCAGCGCTCAACCACTGCACCACCAGGGAGGCCCAGATAAAAAAGAAAATTTAAGGGAACAATGTCTTTTAAATTCCATTCCCTTATTTCCCAGGCTTAAGTGTTCTAACTGTAGATAAAAAGAAAACAAACAAAAAAACCAAAAACAAACAAAACAAACACAACACACAAAAAATACATTGTTTATTCTTCATAAAAAAGATGTTTATTTTCTAGAAAAACACTAACACAAAACTGCAAAAATATGATTCAGAAGAGGACTATAAACGGTCAATTATTTTAATAATAATATTTAATATTAAGGAGAAATTAAAATAAAATGTCATGCTATAGATATATTGGTGATATTTAGAACTTTATAGAGAAGGAGTAATTTGAGATAGAGCTTGACATATCAAATGAATATAATTGGATTATAAAAATGGAATGTGGGGATTTACATAAATCCTTTACCTTTGCTAATAAAATAAAACCCAGCTCACTTGAAATTGACAATGGAGAAAAAAAAATCCACATAGACAATAGTAGCTAGACTATAAAATGCTGACTTGAATTATGTAAGATTTACCTTCCTTTGGAGAGAACTTCACATATTAGAGTTCACTATTGACTTCTAGGGGAAAAAGTCTCACTCCTCACTGAGCTTACTTTATAGTAGAGAAAGAGATCTAAGAGAAACCATCCAGAAAATATAGTAGTTTTAAGATTAAAATTGTTGTGAGAAAAACTTTAATACTCTGTAAAATAATGGTGCGATTGCAGTAACATATCTTTGATTTTATGATATTTTATAAAATGAAAAGACATCAGTCCTTTTGGCAGCCACAGATTTGTGTCTCCCAGATCTCCCTTCAAGACAGAACCTACTATTAGGAGTTTAGTTGGCTGTCAGACTCCAATGGCAGTAATTTGGGATCCATTTCAAAATGTTTTCCTTCGGAGGCCAATCTACTTGAGCACATGCCAGTCTGACAGGTTTCTTGGGGATGGTCGTTTCTGCCTAATGTGCAATTTCTCCAATGAGAAATCTTTTCTCTAGGGTGCTATTACTTAAGCAAGTCAGTCTCAGATTAGTACTTTGTGCCTTGCTTTCAAGACAATAAAGATTTTCCATAGGCTATCAAGCTAAAGTGGGAAATTCAAAACTTTAATCTCACTTTGGTTGAAATGTTGGGATTTATATGAGCATTTGCCACTAAAAGTCTTTCTGGATCTTATTTCTCTTATAATTTAAATCCACAAACTTTCCACTCTTTGAGACCGTATTTCTGAATTCTATAGATTCTCTCTCTTTTTTTAATTTTTGAAAACCCATTAAATTTTCACCTGGGTTTATTTTTCTCTTGTAATTTCTTGCCAAGTTTAGAATATAGTTGCCCAAACTGCACATTTGTTCTTCCTAATCACTCTCCTAAAGCTTTTGGTTCAATACACTTAGGGTTTGATTTCCAAGTTGTCATAATCGTCAGCTTCACTGTTTTCTACTGAATGAAACATATTATTGTATGTCCAGTCCAATACATTTTTTTTTCTTTAATGACCACATATTCTTTGATGACCACATTTATGCAGAAATATATAGTCATGATCTCAGTGACCTAAAAATAAACAATTATTCCTTGTTTACATTGTTATCTAATATGGTGAGTGAAGGGGTCTCTAATTACCTGCTCATATGTACACTCTGGCCTCTTCATTGGTACTCTGCTAACACCTTCAGCCATTTAGCCACCAAGTTCAAGGTACTTGAGAAAAAGAAGTGCTGAGGGGGCACTCTCACTCTTAACTTTCTGAAAAACGTGGCATTTCACCTCTGTATTGGTGAAATTTTTAGTTACATTGCTGAAGTAATATGAAAGGGGGCTGGAAAATTATATTTCAGAAGGAAGAAAACTGCTTTGTTATACACCTAAATAATCAGTGCTATAGATGGGAAGTCATTTTTTATTGAGTCAATGAAAAATCTCAGTTCTTGCCTTTATATGTATTTTGATCAAGAGTCTACTGTTGGATTGAGGATAGAAGCTGGGTGGGAGACAGATAGGTCATATTTAATTCTGTTATTATTATTGTTTTTTTAAATTATTTTTTTCTTGCATCATAGTCCCCATAGTTCTCCCACCACCATATCACCTGTGAAACATCACCACATTCCCTTATTTTCATCACTCCCCTGTTTTGACCCATTAAGAGCATTTCCTGTAAAATGAACCTATTGATGAACATTTCAGGCGTATTATGACAGGTGTAGCCATATAATTAAGCATTAAACATGCTGATCACCCATCTATCTCCTTCCTTGCAATGTAATTGTGCTATCATAATATATGATATTTGAAGGGTTGCATTATAGTTATGCTTGCTCTTCCTTTAGCTTCTGTAATATTTTCCCAGGTATAGAACAAGTTCATGCCAGCATACTTAAAAGAACATTGCTGACTTTTTGTATTGTCATTGTCTTATGCTGCTTACCGCTCTTCAAAATCTCATGAGGATATTATACCATAGAATCCAAAAGTCTAAGCTGCAAGTGTGTTTGGGAAAAACAATTTTTAGGGTTTTTTTTTGTTGTTGTTGTTTTACTTGGGTGGGGGGGAATTCTCTATATGATAATGAGGCCATTTCAAATGCAGTAAGATAGGTTGGGACTGAGCCAACTTTTAGGTTTTAACATAGTTGAAGAAAGGCATTTCTAGCAGCAGGATTGGAGGTGAAAGAGAGTGCATGGTATCGGAAAGTAATATTGCTAAAATAGCACTACTTAAGCTGGTCCATTAAAAAAATATTGTAGTCAAATGGTTGTGGAAATGCTTTATGCTCTTCTTGGAGATTTACAATCCATTCTAATTACTCTGGGAAAATTGCCACTTAAAACTGTCTATAGCACTCCTTTAGTCAAGGATTTTTCAAGTTTATCTATCCAGATTAAACCTGTTTTGCATAATAGCTAGTAATATGCCACACAGTAGTGTCTGTGGATCACATTTTGGCAAACTTGATTCTAGATTTTAGACATTGATAGAATGGTAGGAGACAAAGATGAGCCTGGAGAAGTTTGTTGTCTTGTTTGTCTCTCACTAAGAGAATTAGAATTTTATAACAATAAAGGGAGATTCATTGAAGAGTTGTAATCAGTAGCATGGCATATTATAGTTTAATTTGCACCATAGCTATAAAGAAATTAGAGTAGTTAAGAGGTTATTTCATTAATCTAGATGAAAAAAGGTGAGCTTGAAATATTATGCATTAATACCTCTAGAGTTCTGCAAATATATTATAAACATAAAACAATTTAAAGTCCCCAAATGAAATTAGCCTCAGGGAAAAATAAATGTTGCATCCCACAGTCACACCCCTCTTATTTGTTCCTATCTCTCTGCCTATCTTTTGAGGAAGGTCCAATTAGTCTTTGATCATGTCAAAAAAAAAAGCAAGAATGAAAATTTCCCTTTGTGTTAAGGTGTAACAGAAAACATGGAACATGTATGTGTTAAAAACTTAAGCCCCAAGGGCCACAACCAGGGAAGCAAAACCAAAAGCAGTGATAGATCAGAAGAGACTATGTGACATGTTACAAACAGTGCTCAATGAGAATTGTAGAAAGGAAAGTGTCTCTAAGTGATAATGTTGATATAGGTTATCATTCCCTCTTGATTATATTTGAAACTTGGCTTTTAGTATTTGGGTACATTAGGATAAGAGATAATTTATGCGTTGTCATGAATGAGAGTGTCAAGAGAGAAAAAGATGCCACAGCAAAATCAGGGTTATAAATACTTAACAAGCCATTATTGACTGGCAGGGGGTTAAAGAAGGTGCAGAGTAGATCATAATATCTGATCATATATTGGTTAGGCTGATGAAGTACTTTTAAATATTTATAATATGTCCATAGCTTATTATTCCTGTTATTAGAGATTGCTCAGAGATTTAGTTTTTAGATTTTTGCTATTATGAAAATTATACAATTTTCAGTAGAACTAATACCAGACTCCAAAATTTGAACATATATTGCCAAACTAACACATGTAGAGAGTTTATATGCTTCCACTCTAATTTGATGATGCTTTTTAAAAATTTAGCTTCCAGCAGGGAAAACATTTTAATTTGGCAGAAAAAAAGGTGATATTGAATGCCTAGTCATAGTTGGATATTTTTTCCCTTGAAAATTGATAGATTTTTAGATGAATAGAAAAAATGAAATCCTGAAGTCAATGTTCATATATGAATTTGGGGAAATGTGTTACTTTATACTAAATAATAAATGGAAACTTAAACATCTATTAGCAGCATATAATTTTTATTTGTGACTTTATTCTTATTGCATCCTGGATCTTTCTCTTATAAAATATTTGAGAATAAAATCCTAGATTTAACTGCTTCATTTAGCTATATAATTCTCTATCAAAATCTGTATGTATTATAACAAGATAACAGATGATGCATATACATATATTTAATATTTCAAATGTAAATTTGGTGTCCTTTTACTGTCTGAAGAAAGGGTCCTTCTCCATAAAGTTCCCCAACCATTTCTTCAGTAAATACTTGGACACATTTTGTTCTTAATGACTGACAAATGAAACAAGAATCCTTTGAGAAAATATATATTTTCAGAGATCTCCCAGTAAAATAATATAGTTAGAGAACACACTCAGGCCAACAATAGAGTTCTATCATTACTAAAATAATTCTATTGGAATCATGTAAAGTTCACCACAAAGTTAGGAAAGAGCATGGCTTTTTATCAATAATAACTTTTCCAGTAATGTGAAGAATCAGAATGAGCCCAGGTGTTTTAAATTTTGTTCCCAAGATTAATTCAGAAAACAACCTTTAGGTCAGAGTAAAAATTGTCAGCTCATTATTAATTATCAAGATATCTTGGAAAAATAGTAGCTCAGAGATGTCTGTGTTAAAGGCTTTTAAAATATTTAGACTAATGACATTTCTTTCATTATAGGCAATGTAATACAATATAGACATGCCATATTAATATAGAAGATGATATAGATTATAGAACGAAATATAGTTGGATATAAAATTGAACATAATATTTTATAAAAATTTAAACATAATATTTTTCTTGAAGTACAGATTGTTAGGTACAATTATTTACCATTAATGCTTTGAAATCAAATTATAAACTGAAAAAAAAAGACAAAAACTCTGCTCTGAGAGTTTTCATTTAATTTTCTTCTTTCACAATCTGCTATCATAGTACATGGACACTTCATGTTTCATCTGATTCAACAAAATCTCAGAATTATCCTTAAAACTACTTGTGCTTTCATAACCCACATCTGATCTATCAACAAACACTATTAGATCTATTTTGAAAACTATCTAAGATCCTTCTACTTTTCTTGCCTCCAATTCCATTTCTTTATTACTAAAACCTCTTAACTGTTTTTCTGACATCTGCCATTATTCCCTTTGGTCTATTCTCAACAAAATAGCTTTTTCCTTTTGACTGCCACATTGTGACTTGTATCATACAAACCTCTTGATGAAAAACTATTAAAGTTAGATGAAGTATTGTTTAAGTAGGCTTTTGATTGTGTTGGGAATTAATGGGGAAGACAGCATGATTCTGGAGTGAAGGTACATACATAAAAAGGAAATTAGGAAAACAATACCATATAATAGCACCAAAAAGAATAAAACAACCAAGAATTAACTAAGAAGGTTGTCATGAAATTTTATGCTACCCTCCCCAAATCATTTTGGTGGAAATTAACCTTCTATGTGATGTTATTAGGAGGTAGAGCAATTAGGAAGTCATTAAGTCATAAGGGTGGAATCTTCATGAATGGGATTAGTGTACTTATGTAAAAGGTACTTTTATGAAAGTTATAATGGTCTTTTTGCTGTTCCAATTTGGCTAGGCTATAGTGCACAGTTATTCAATAAAGCATCTATTTAGATGTTGCTAAGAAAGTATTTTGTAGATCTAATTGAATTACATAATCAGTTGACATTTAGTAAAGGAGAGTATCCTAAATAATCTGGGTGGATCTGTTTTAATAGATACAGAGACCTTAAAAACAGAGTTAAGTCTTCTCTGAGAGAGAATATATTCAGCATGTGGACAGCAGCTTCAGCCAATGCCCTTGCGTTCCAGTCTGTGTTTCCTGATTGTCTATGCATTTTGAACATTCCTACCAGCTTTCAATTGCATAAAAATATTTTGCAATGTATTTTGCTAATATTTTTTTTTAATTTATTTTTTATTTATACATACAAGCTGGGGTACAGGCCAGAGGCGTGGGGTGGCGAGAGGGTTCACCAGAGACAGAGTGGGTAGCAGAACAGGCAGATCAGAAATACACTGCTGAGGGGAGCAGCAGGCGAGGCAGGAGAGGTCTGCCGCGCCATGTGGGATTCTCCCTGGCCGGGCGTCGAACTCGCGTCGCCGCTGCCGATAGCTCCACAGCGCAGCGCTTAACTGCTGTGCCACCGGGGAGGCCCCTATTTTGCCAATATTTTGCAGTGTATTTCTAGATATATATCTCCTTATTGGTTATGCTTCTCTGATTGAGCTTTAACTGTTGCAACTATAAAATAAAGCGTGTCTATCTTGCACTCAAAACTAGAGAAACACACAAGAAAGCAAAAACTAACATACTGTTGAGAGGAGTCAGTTAACAGGTGGGGCTGAGAAATAACTTAAAATTCTGGAATTAATAGGCAAAAAATTATGATTAATATATTAATCTCTCCAGTGGTAAAGATAGACAGCACATGTGAATAGATGGGAAATCTTGATGAAGAAATGGAATTATAATAAAGATTCAAATGGAAATGTTAGGGAAAAATCATGTTAAATGAGATAAAGAATGTCATTGATAGCTATCAGTAGCCTCAACACAGATGAAGAAGGAATTAGTACATTTGAGAATCAATCAATCAAAAGACAGAAAAATATGCCGGGAAAATCTGAACAAATTTTTCTTTTAAACAACAAAATATTGTAGTTTTATGACATATGAAGTGCATTCATTGAGAATGCTTCAGTGACCTCTGGGCATGTGATAATTTTGTCTTTGTGTCTGAATTTATCATTAATTATGCTTGTAATAAATTTAAAGTATTTTGTTTTCTTAATGAAAGGGTGTGAGAACAATTCTTTCCAAGAAAATAGGCTGGAATATATAATTGAGAAAATAAGGCAAATAAATGAAAACAAAAGGAAGAATCAAACAAAGGCAAAAGAAAAAATATTACAAAAGGGAAGAAGAAAAAACCCATTAACATCATTTTATAAAATTGTTATTTCAAAATTGGATGGATTCTGAAAATTAATAAAGATTGCATATATTACTATACGATAGTGTGAGTTGCCTTTAGCAAGGAATTTTGTTATATGCTTATCGATGTTTGGTTACTTTGAAAAAAAAACAAAAGAACGCTATAGAGACTGCTCATAGTGGATTTGACAAGGTTAATGCAACAGTGTGGTAAATATTATGAATGTGTGTCCAGACTTGATAGCATACTCCATAACTTTATTCATTACGCTTGTTGATTTTAGTCAATTCTGTTGATTTAAATAGATAATTGTTCAAGTTAAACCTAGGTAGGAGCCTGGGGGGAAAAAGCAGACTGGTCCTTATTATTATATTTGAAATACGTAACTTGGCATAAAAATGGAGGAAACAGTAATGTTTTGGTTTTGGTAGGTACTTTATTAAACAACATCTACTTTCAAGATCATGCATAACTCACCATCATAAAATAATGTACTTCAAAATAGGAACATAGGGAATATCATAATATTTAGTGTGCAGGTGGTAAATGTTTTCTGAATGCCTTGCTGATTGAGTGAAAGATTCTTTAAATGCTAAATCGCACATGTTTCTAGAGGAAGATGAACTTGAATAGAATTGGAGCAAATAAAGTATGACAAAGTGCAAATGCAATGATGAAAATGGGCAGGATAAAAAATGGCAAGAAAAAAAAACATGAAGCAAGGACCTATAAGTGTCTGGGGATGCTGGACAGGAGATGCTATGCATGCTTGGTTTATCCTAACTCCCATTATTCTCACACCTGGTTTTAGACTTTGTGCCTTTTTGCTTCTGTCTTTATTGTCTCAGGAAAAGTTTTTTTCCTTTTCTTTTCCAAGAGAAAATCTATACCCAGAATGTGAATCTATAGCAATTCCCTAGTATTTCATCATGTTTAGACCATTTTCCTATAATCCAAAATCATTTCCTTCAGCATGTTCAAATTTCTGCCCACATGAAACATATAAATACAACCAAGTCAATTAAATTAACTCTTTCTAATTAGTATCCCATTTGTCAACTTCCACTTATTGACAAGATTATTTAAACAGATTTCTTCATTCATAGTCTCCAAATTTTCTCCTCTGAATTCTCTTTTAACATCTGGGGATGTGCCAGAGCAGCCAGATGCCTTGAAACCTCCTGTAAGACCCCTGCAGCACCTGCCCAGATCAAGTAAAGGCCTTGTGACCCCCCCACGAGACCTCACTAGCTATTCACCTAGACAGTGACAGCACTAAGCAGTGAAGGTGGTGGAGTCACACCTGCAGGAAGCCATACATATAGCAGCTGGGTCCCAAAGCTAGTGATGGGGAGAAGGAAAACCCAACAAATACAATCCAGAGGGAATAGTACAACATACACAGAGAGAAAAAAAAATATCCAGAACAGATTCAAATATACTAAAGATATGTTCTTCCCATCAGATACAGTGTGTAGAATTAGAGTGATAAAGAAATTCAAATGAATGGAAGAAAACTCAGAAAATCAAATGAATATGCTTAACAATAAAGTCAGTGAACTGGTGACTGAAAATGAAGCTTTAAATGACATAATAATCAAATTTCAGGATTTACAAAGAGAAACAGCATGTCAAAACTTCAGGAGAAAGTCACAGTAGAATAGGTCAAATGGAAGAATGAGTCAGTGTAATTGAAGATGCAAATGTACAAAGAACCCAGGTAGAGAAGGAACGAGAGAAGCAAAGTAAAAATAAAATAAGAAACACTCTGAGAATTATCTTACGCCATGAGATAAGACAAAATAATAATAATGGGAATGCCAAAGGGAGACGAGAGAAAGGAACAGAAATATGTATTTAAAGAAATAATGGAGGAAAACTTCCTAAACCAAGAGAAGGTAATAAATGTACAAATCCAGAGGACTCAAAGAACCTTTGCATACCTAAATAAAGTGAGACCAGCACCAAGACATAGTGTGGTGAAACTTCCAAGAGTTCCTGAAAAACAAATATTTGAAGCTGGCAAGGGAAAGACGCAGATAACCTATATAGGTACACTGGTCAGGCTAACATCAGATTTCTTTGAAGAAACACTACAAGTGAGGAGTGAATGGAATATTATGTTCCAAATATTTAAAGATAAAAATTGGTAGCCAATAATGTTCTATCCTACAAGACTCTCCTTCAGATATATACATATTGAGAAACTCAAGTTTTCAAACACTTAAGCCACTCCTACAGGAAATACTGAAAGGAGCTTACACATCTAAACCAGTGAGAGGAACATACACAAAGATCTGAATGTGGAATTAGATGACCCACAAAAATTAAGAAAAAAAATGGCCACAACAGATTATCATATATCAATAACACTTTAAATGTAAATTAACTGAACTCACCAATTAAAAGACACAGACTGTCTAGTTGGATAAGGAAACAGAATTCAAGATTCTGCTGTGTCCAGGAGACACACCTAAACTCCAAAGGCAAATGGAGGCTCAGAGTACAGTTTTGGAAAACAATCCAACAAGAACATAAGACTCGAAAGCAGGGACAGTCATACTTATAGCAGACAAAATAGATTTGCTGTTAAAAGTGGAAACAAGAAGCAGAGAGGGACACTCTATAATAATTAAGAGAAAAATAAGGCATCAAGAAGATATCCACTCCACTCACCACTACATATGCTCCAAATGAAGGACCACCAAAATACATTAAGTGACTATTATCAACTCTGAAAACAGATATTAGAAAAAACACATTTGTTGTAGGAGACTTCGAAACACCAGTCTTACCAATGGACAGATCAACTATACAGAAAATAAACAGGGATACAATAAACTTAAATAGAGAATTAGACCTCATGGATGTCATAGATATTTATATATTTATAAGGTGCTATACCCTCCAAAAGCAAAATATAAATTTTTCTCAAATGCACATGGAACAGTCGCCAGAATAGACAAAATTCTGGAACACAAAACAATATTAACAAATTGACAAAGATTAAAATCACAGCTAGAATCTTCTCAGACCATAAAGGTATCAAGCTAGAAATCAACTGTCAAAAGAAAGTGGGGGAATACTTTAATACATGGAGACTGAACAACATAATACTGAAAGACTACTGGATTATAGAAACAATGTAAATGCCCCAAAATAGATGAGTGGATCAAGAAGTTGTGGTATAGATACACAATGGAATATTACTCAGTGACCGAAAAGGAAACTCATGCCATTTGTGGCACCATGAATGCAGCTGGTAGGAATAATGTTCAGTGAAATAAGAAAAAAGAAGGATGAATAGCCAAAGGTGGATGGTAGTACCTATTTGTGAAATATAATGTAACTAATCTAAGAATCATAAAGACAAGCTTAAAAACTAACCCTGGATAGCTGAGTACAGAACTGAAGCAACAAGGGAGGGGAGGGGTAAAACAAGAAGGGAAAGACGCACAATGGACTATGATGATAGAATATTGGTGATTTGGTGGTGGGTGCACTAGAGTAGTAATACCTGATTGGGGTACCTAAATATTAAAAGTAAATTAAAAAATGTCAATTAAAAGTCAATTAAAAGTAAATTTAAAAAATCAATTTTTAAAAAAGCTTTACAAATTAGCTGCCTTAACCACTACTTTATTAAAATGAATATTAAGTCCTATTGCATTTAACCTCTCTGTAGGGGTTGCCAAACAATAATTACTTCTAAGGAGACTTTCCCTGTGGATTCCATTATATAATGATTTTCAGTTTCTAACTTTCTTCTTGCATTTTCCTCAGAGCCTAACATGGTCTTTTCTTTCTCTGAGAATTATTGGGAGGTTGATGTTCATGCTCATGGATATAAGACCTTGAAAATCATATCAACTTCCACTTCCTCCTTTGGGATTGTTAAGCATTCCCAAGACTTCCAGTAAAGTTTAATAATATCCATTTTCATATCACTTCTAGAACTTCAGACCCGCTTCTCTATGTCCAGAATAGCCACGATATGAAATGAATAAATTAGAGAATAATAACAAATAGCCTGATTTGCAGGTCTTAGCTTTTTTTTTTTTTCATGTTCTTGGACTTGACATAATAAAATTATGATACATTCTTCTAATTATAGTCATTTTATATATGGAATTTCACAGATGGAACAGATGATATATTTTTAAAAATTCTCATCCTGATTCTCCTCTTTAATATACAGAGAAGTACATCCTTAAAAATAATCCGTCCTTGTTCACTGCATTGAAAGCTGGGTGGATTACATACAGATAAAAACTCAAATGTCTAAGTTTGTTGACTATTGATAGCGATAGCCTACAGAAAGGCCACATTTCATTTTATTCTGTTATTTTGAATAAAACCCCCTGCAGTGAAATCTAGGAATTTCAGCACAGATATCATTGACCACCTCTACTTGGATCCCAACCACAGTTGTGACTAGAGAAACATAACTGTCTTTTTTCAAAAGACACATTAAATAGAACCATTGCAAAACTGATGAAATGCTCAAGGCTGCAGAAAATGGAAATTTATAAAGCTCTAAATTTACATTATAGAGCAGGTGTGATTTCTACCTTTAGCATTGAATTAGAGTATAATTTTCACATATTGCATTTTTTTTTCTCTTTTGAAGGAGGAAACATTCATTTTCTTCTTCCAGTCTATTTTTTTCTAGTTGGTTCTGTTCAAGGACATCAAACTGAAAAACATCAAAAGTGGCATAGGAGCTGAGCTGTTCTCACTAGAGAACTGCTTTTTATTGTGATTTTTTTGGAGCAGAGAAATATATGAACTTTTGGAAATTAAGTCCAATTTAGCTTTCCATAATTATTTGGGGGGTGTGTGAGTATGAGTGTGCATGTATTATGTAGTAATTTCATTGACATTCCCCAAATAAAAGTAAAAATTGACTTCCCAAATGGAATCATAAGAATCTAATGACTTTTGACCATAGGGTTTTAAACAAAGAAGTATGAGAAATTTTGATTTTTTTTGACTTATCAAACATCTTTGACCTGAGATGAGAGAGCATTGGATTTTTAAAACTCTTTTTAAATTATTCAGGTCCCAGAAAACATGAGAATTGCGTTTTTATCATTTTTTCTAGAGGTTCCATTTCTTGAATGGATATTACATCTCATGCCCTGCAGGAAAGGATGAGAATTAATTTAGTTCCACTAACTCTTGCCTTTAAAAACAAGATCGCATAAGTTATGTTATTTGAAAGAATGAATATAAATATTAAATTACAAATTTCAAATACTTTAGAATTCACTTTTCACATAACCAATACTGGAAAATCTCACATCGCTATCAGCTTAGTGTATAAAATAAATAGTAAAACTCAGAAGTTACAGCTCCTCTGCTTATATCTGGGTTGACAGATTGTACTTATCAAAGTCTAGAGGGGATTGAGAAAGATGGCATGGCAATCATCACTAGTCCAGCCATGGCTGTCTTCAGCACTACAGTGGTTTTAAGAAAAATGCAAATCTAAGGCCTTCCTGGTGGCACAGTATGTTAAGTTGCAGCACTGTGAAGCTATCCAGAGCCACTGCAGCACGAGTTCGATCCCCAGCCAGGGAGAGGCCCACATGGTACAGCAGACCTCTCCTGTCTCTCCCCCTGCTCCCCTCAGCAGTATATTTCAGTCAATCTGCCTGTTCTGTTCCCCACTCTGTTTCTGGTGAATTCTCTCACCACCCCACACCTCTGACCTACACCCCAGCTTGTGTGCATAAAGAAATCTTTAAAAAAATGTTTAAAAATTCAAATCTACCTCAAACTGCTCTTGAAAATTGTGAGTTGAGGTATGGCAAGCTTATACCAATAGATCTAAAATCCAAACCTTCCAAACCAGTAAGAATTTATTGCTCAGGGAAAATGTTAAAAAAGTATTCTTTACCAATTAAATAGATGGAATGAGTTTATATGCTGAATGCATTTATTACTTAAAATCGTTTACCTAGAAAGTGGTTGTAAATACTAAACAAGGATATAGAAACAATATTCTTTTTAGTACGAGAGGCTAAGATGATGTGATTTCTTAGAACATAACTCCTAATTTGAAAGTCAGTATTAGAACAAAGCTTTTTATTTAAAGTAGATAAAAGAAAAAAATGCCCTTCATTTTAAAATACTTGCTTCAGCAGACTGTATTTTCAATTTATCTGAAACGACTATACATTTTGCTGAGCTAACATGGATAACAAAGAAAATCATCAATGCCCAAATATATCATCGGTGTTTCCATGGAGACCAAAGAAATCATAACCCTTGAGTTCAAACAATTTGAGGAAAGGCTAAATACCACACTTTACCTATGGTGAAGAGTGAAAGGGATGAAATTAAATAAGTTATGGAAATACATTTTTACATATGCAATGCATAATATGCATAGGAAGAATCTTTTATTCTCCTTAAGTTTCCCAAGGTAGCTAATGTGATGGTGTGGGGTGTACTGAGTGATGAGCACCCTGACCCTGAAGTCAGAACACTTGGGTTTTAGGGCAGACTCTTCCTTTAACAGCTGCTTAACTTAGGGCGAGTAGCACAATTCAGTTATTAATTCTGTGCAAGAAGCTTAAAAGAGGGATAATCAATAAGAATTGAGATGAGCAGCTGAAAAGTCAAAGGTCTAAATTCAGCAGATATTTCAAATTGCCCTGCCTACCCTCTATTTTATTTTTTTCGCCGTTAGAATAGAGTCTTTTCAATTTGCTAGTTGTATGCATTCCCTTAGATTCAGGGAGTGGTAATCTGCATCTCTCTCAAATTCTAGGTCACTTTTGTGGAGTGAATATAATAAAGTTGGGGTTCTTGTCTTTACTTTCTTGTGGTTGGGGAGATTTATATATACAAGAAACTTAAAAGAATATTATTTTGACAATTGTTACCAGAACTATCTGTGAAGACGGGGCCTCCCCGGTGGCGCAGCGGTTGGGCGCTGTGCTGTGGAGCTGTTGGCAGCGAGTTCGCCGCCCGGCCTGGGAGATTCCCACATGGTGCAGCAGACCTCTCCTGCCTCGCCCGCTGCTCCCCTCAGTAGTGTATTTCTGATCTGCCTGTTCTGCTCCCCACTCTGTCTCTGGTGAACCCTCTTGCCACCCCATGCCTCTGGCCTGTACCCCAGCTTGTATGTATAAATATGTATAAATAAATCAATCTTTTTTAAAAAAAAAGAACTATCTGTGAAGAAACTGAGGGATCTACTAATGAGGAAACTATGATAATTTGAAAAAATTCTGTCATAACTTCTTTGAATAGAAAGTCAGGTCCAAGGGCATAGATATCTGAAGGGTTAAAAAAAGAAAGTGGTGGGCTTCCCTGGTGGCACAGCAGTTAAGTGCTGTGCTGTGGAGCAGTCGGCAGTGGCAACACAAGTTCAATGCCCAGCCTTGGAGATTCCCACATGGCATACAGACTTCTCCTGCCTCGTCCGCTGCTCCCCTCAGCAGTTTATTTCCGTCCATCTGCCTGTTCTGCTCTCCACTCTGTCTCTGGTGAACCCTCTCGCCGCCCTACACCTCTGGCCTGTACCCCAGCTTGTATGAATAAATAAATAAATCTTAAAAAAAAAAAGCGGTATATGAGGAGAGAAGAAGACAAGAAGGGGAGTGAAGACAGTAGATAATGAGTGGAAGTTAACTCCTGAATAGCCACAACAAACTTAAAAAGAATAATGTTGCCAGTTCAATTTGAAGTTATTTACACTTCTGTGATGAAATCCCTATTAAAATCATGCCATCTCTATCTCTAGTGGATTGTATTACTTAAATATAGTCTACCATACTCCTAAATGCTGAGAGTGTGAGCCAGGAGGAGGGACACACTCAAATTGTTACTAGTGAAAATATTTTTCATTTGAAAATATTGAGTGTCTTCTACATGGCAGGATTGTACTAGAGGCTAGAGACACAGTCATTTGTGGAAGTGTGTAAGAATTTATAAACCAATTAGGCAAGCATATAGGTGCTCATGGTAAGTGCTATAGTGAGCTGTACTTCGGTATTATGGAAACCTGGAATAAGGAAACAAAACTTCATAAAGATGTCTTAGAAGATATGATTCTAGAACTTGACTTTTAAAAAATGGATGTCTACCTTTTCATGTACGAAACAGGGAATCTAATAACTACCCTAATGGCTTCATTAAGAATCTCAATGGCAAATGACCCTACATAACTAAAACTAGAAATAGGGAAAATCAGACAATAAAGATTTTTTCAGATGATATCAATGAGATAGTATTTAAACACATAGTCTATTCATTTAATGGAAATATATCAATTTTCCTTTGAAAAACATTGCATATATATTTTAATGTGTTAATAAGGGCTATAATATCAGGTTGAACCACATGAAATTGCTATTTTGTTTCTTTAAGATGGTTGGATATTAGAAATTTCTTATGATTCATCCTAATATTATATTGAGCATACTGGTTTAATTTTTTTGAAATTTATTGTCATGTTACAGTTAAACCACAACTATCTCTGCATGGCACTAATAACACACTGATTATAGAGAGTAATCTATACGATGATCATTGCAAAGTCTGATTAAAATTTTTTCTTAATGAAAGTTGGGAAGCCCTTTACACCTTTCTGACTTTTTGTCATTTAATTTTATAATCGAAAGAATTTCTTACAAGGTATATTAAATATACTGTCAGTAAATATATCTACAGCAAATTTATATACTGAAACAAATCACTTGTTCCCTGTTAACATAAATCACATACTTTTGGAATTTCATCTGATTCCTAAATGATTTCTAGTACTTACCTACTAGGTGGTATTTATATGTGGAGATTGGACTAGCAGCTGCATGGAGAGTTTTATGCTCAGGGATTTAAAAAATACACAGCAAAGATGATAAGTGCTACAGAGGGAACCTTGTAACTTCCACTCAAGGATGCCCCTTCCTATTCAAAGTGAACTATTTTTGCTTCCTCAGCCTATACAGACTCAAACATTGAATCTGCTAGTACCTTGATCTTGAACTTCCCAACCTCCAGAACTGTGAGAAATAATTTTCAGTTGTTATAAGCCACCAACCAGTCCATGATATTCTTGTTACAGCATCTGAATAGACTAAGGCAATATTTTTCATACATGAAAGAGCAGGCTGGTTGTTTATCAAAAACTTATTATTCCTTGTTCCATTGTAATATAACCGCAGCTGTGAATATGGATAGAGTATACTTCCTAAACTCTCCTACAGCTAAGTAGGGTATATGACTAAGTTTTCTCAAGTGAATATATGTCAGGACTCTAAGAACAGATAGTCTTTTTCTATCACCTCTTTCTCCTCAAATCTGAACATAAAACTATTCTATTCCAGTTTTAAGTGAACCTGAAGATAATACTTTAGCAGGTGGCAGAACAGGACAGAAAGAATGTGGGTCTGTGGAGCAAAGTTTTGCACCCTCTGAGAATGTTTCCACTTGAGAAATATTTTTTTATTTTGTTTAAAATTTAAATTTGAGGGGGATTTCTTCATTGCTTGGCTCGTGCTGTTCTAAGTACTTATAGTGACCCATTCTGACCCAGGTGAAGTCCCTTCCAAAGATATCTAGCTGTAAGGTGGTTTGTTTCTAGTTCCAGTTCTGCTTGGACAGGGAATACACAATTCAGCATCTTAAACTCTAAAGTACTGGCTTTGTTAGAAGCTTTGCTGCTTGGCCTAGACCCAACTGCTATTAGTAGAACATTCCTCTGGGCACATCTGTGAAGTCATGAGCTCTCCCCAAAGCAACTTATAGCCAACTACTACTGCCAGTCCTCTTCATTCTAAGTGGTCAATTTTGGCATGGCAATTATTTGCTGGCATTTGTTGAGTATCTGTTAGACACCAGGCTTTTTGCCAGGTGAGACCAAGCTGAGTATAGTTTCAGCCAGATCCAACTCCTTGCCAAGATTCTTTCCAGGCTCTGTCTTTTATCCTTCACTCTGGAACTGGTTTCATCTGGGAACACTTTATCATTAATCATTTGAATCAGAATCTCTGGTGTAGGCACCACTTCTACCTTAGTATAATATATGGAGTTTGAATTAAAAAGGTCACTAAGACCTATTCATTTAAAAAAAATCATTTATTTAGTCAGATATTTTGTGTGAACAAGAAAATTAATTTAAAAATAGGCATAATAGAATTTTAGTTTTATACATGACCATATGCTCTGTTAGTCTCACTTCACACTCTAAGGCCTTATAACTTTTATTTTTTTTTTTGCTTGATATCAAACAATGTTTTATTTATTTATTTTAAATATATATTTTTTAATTATTTTTATTATTACATGTTCTTTTGCATTTATTGAGATGTTTCAGCTGCCATTTAAATGTTTCTTTAGTTTATTTATAAAACATATATGATTGTGCTGGAAATAGTCATTGTTGGCAACCAGGACATATTTTGGATCTCTACAGTAAGGGGAGATTTTTGCTCTTGTATGCAGTCAATGCAATTATGATATTATTTTTTTGTTTGTTTTAAAAATAATATTATTTTCTTTTCTCTCTCATTTTCTTTGTTGAAACTAAACCATTGTCAATCTCAGTGGCTCAAATAGAATTTCTTCTCTCCCTTAAATAAATGAAAAATAGGCTAGTATAAGATACTCCTGGAAGTTTCTGAAATCTACTTTATGAATAAAATTATTTTGGAAGGGCAATCCAGCCATTCAATAGTCTTTTATTAAATAATACTCGAATATTTCAGCTCCAACTTTTTAGTATGAATATGTACAAGTGGAATTTAAGAAGTTTATTCTCAATTTTCCTAGGATTTTTAATGTAGAATTTTAGATTTTATACTCTGAGGAATTAAAATCTCATCCTTTCTATGAGTAACACTACTTATTCAGAGGTATAATAAACTAAAAAGAACTCTAAATAATGTACTTAGTTCTTATTAATAAACCCAGGATCCATTATAATTAAATATCTTGAGTTTACATTATATACTTATGTCATATATACAATCTCAAAATCTATCAGTGAATTATAATATATGATTGCTATGTTATCTATTAAAAACTTATAGACATTTTTCAAAAGGGAAAATAAAAGAGTAAAACATAGGCATTTTCTTATCACCTATTTTTGTTAAAAATAATGGTCCATGGCTAATAAGGTATTTCCATTTTTATTGTAAAAGAGCTATATCTGATTTACTTCAGTCTTCTTTCCTCAAATACTGTGCTTAAATCAATCAAACATCCTTATAGTTATCTTTCTAGTAATGTGCTATTTGAAGATGTGGTATAGTTAAGATAGTTAAAGAAAACATGTAACTATAGAACTCAACTTGATTAAGTGTAATTTCCCCCATTCATTATTCAGAAAACTTATAACTTGAGTTATGACATAAAAATGGTCACAACAAAAGTCAATAACAGATTGAAAATTGATTATTTACATTTTCCATGGTCTGTCCTGGACATTTTTCACATTCATATACAAGTATCATATAGTTTTATCTTAATTTTGTTTTTTGCCACCAATATTTTTAATCAATAACATAATAAACCACTGTGAATGTGTGTCATAATTAGCTGTCGATGTTAATCAATTAATCTTCATCATGCCATTTAGATATATTTGTAAGCAAGAAATTTGAGGTTTTTCTTTTCACTGCTTTCACTGTGTTATACAGGATACTTTCATTTCTATGAATTTAAAAGGGAAAGAAATCAAGGTCACCGATAAAAGCAGCATAGTTCAAAAAGTAAATAATTCTATTATATTTAAGTGGAATTGGGCACAGGTTGATAAAATGGGGTTGTGTATAACATAGAATTACTTTTCTGATAGACAAAATAGAAAACAAGGCGTTTATTAAAGCTGTGTGTATATGCATGTGTACTGAAGGGGAAACTAAACTTTCATTAGTAGACATGCTATGAGAAGATAACAATAGGCTGAGTGCCTTTTATATTATATATTTTTTTCATATTTTCACATGTAGACACAGATTGGATCTTTGGTCTAGCTGCAATATTGAAAAGGAAGCATAGACAGTTCCCTTAATTTTTTTTTTCAAGATTTACCCATTCATGCATACAAGTTGGGGTACAGGCCAGAGGTGTGGGGCGGCGAGAGTGTTCACCAGAGACAGAGCGGGGAGCAGAACAGGAAGATGGACAGAAATACACTGCTGAGGGGAGCAGCGGGCGAGGCAGGAGAGGTCTGCTGCGCCATGTGGGAATCTCCCCGGCCAGTCATCAAACTAGCGTCGCTGCTGCCGACAGCTGCACAGCACGGTGCTCAACCGCTGGGCCACCAGGAAGACCCAGATCCCTTAAATTTTAATGAAGAATCTCTCCTTAGTCCCTAAATTCACTTATGATTCTGACCAAAAAATTTGCCAAAATGTTCTCTACTCAGACTCCAGAGATTTAAATTGTGACAGCAACTGATTCACTGGCAATGTTTAAGGCTGAAGTCAAGATTCTCATAAATTTTAAAAACATGGCTCCAAACTTGACCCTGTTCAATTACTTTTCTGCATTGGAAGTGATTGCAATTCTGGGTCATATCTAGGCCACTCAGTGTAGGTAAGATTTAAAAAGCCATTTTCTATAATAAAATAAAATAAAGCTTGTCTTAGCAAGATAAATGACGTATGCAATCATTCCTTTCCAATTGGTTTGCTGGTTCATTTTGATTAGTATTGAAATAGGAGTAATGGCATACCCTGTGGTTTCCTATGGCGGGGGGGAGAAATGGATGTGGATTCCTTATATTTGGGAGGAGAACTATTTTAGATTGAATCTCTGATATTCATGCACATATATTAACTATATCATAAATTATGTCAGTTATGAATATTTTCCAAGTTATTCAGATTATCATATAAAGAATAAATCTAGTGTCTAGATCATTGCTTTGGCTCTTAGTTAACAGGAAAAGTCATCAACATGGACAACCGTACAAAATAGAAGTATAGGGTGATTCGTACATCCATCAGGACAGTAAGGACAGAAACTACATTGTACCAAGAACTTTGAGAAATATTTTAAGTTGTGTTTCATTGTCATACCTTGTGACTACCATGACTGCATTTGCTAAAAATAAGAAAATCTTCAGATGCTGATATTCACCAAATGATTGTGTTGTAATTATGATTAGAAAACAGCACTATGGTGTTACGTATTCATTCATCTTAGATATTTGTCACATCAAATGTGCAGTTCTAAAAACAAAATAAGATCAATTACTATCACTGAAAACCTTACAAACCAAAATCAATGCTTTTTTTCCTACTTAAATTAAAATTTGAAATTATTAGAAGATGGCAATTAGAACAAACCCTGTGATATATAGCTCTAAAAAATACAAGATTTCTGCTCCACATACACAGGTTCATAATTTTCCCAGCAGTAAAATATAGGAAGATACACAAAAGCTCTATTTTTGTAGACCTGGGGAGGCCTCCTTAATAGCTTAACTGTGAAATGTCATTTTGAAAGTTCAGCAACCTTTCTCCTTGTGGAGAATGAATCACTGTGTTGAGTATCGTGATTGCTGCAGCTGAATGTTTTCTCACAAATGACTAAATTAGGGTGTAAATAGATTGTAACAAAATAAAACTAGTAAAAATCATTCTTCAGTATTAAGATACCACTCTGTGTGGAGTGGACTCTCAATTTTCTCTCAAACTTCTAACTCATTCATTTCTCCTGGAGCTGCTTGCTGAAAGTGCAGATTTCTGAGAAAAAGACATTCCAAGGGAGAGTCCAAATTCAGGAGTTCACGTTTCAGACAGTTTTACACACTGTTTTAGATGGCTTTTATACACAAAATTTGAGATGAAATGAGTGCTTGTAATCTCCCCTTTTAAGGTTTATTTATTTATGCATACAAGCTGGGGTACAGGCCAGAGGCATGGGGCGGCGAGAGGGTTCACCAGAGACAGAGTGGGGAGCAGAACAGGCAGATCGACAGAAATACACTGCTGAGGGGAGCAGCAGGCGAGGCAGGAGAGGTCTGCTGCGCCATGTGGGAATCTCCCCTGCCGGGTGTTGAACTTGTGTCTTTGCCGCTGCTGACAGCTCCACAGCGCAGCACCTAACTGCTGCACCACCAGGGAGGCCCTTAATCTCCCCTTCTTTTACAGACAAAATAAGTAGGAATTTTGACTCTATAGTAGATCCCATGACTCCTTCTGAACTACTAAGGTATGTGATTGTGTCTTAAGAATGAAAGCACAGTAAATGCAGATTCAGGGTAAAATTATTATTTGAATTTCTTCCATTATCTTCCTTAGGACATTACAATATTTTAATCAGACTGGGGCTTTCAAAGAGCCTGCAAAGACAAGTAAAGTTTATAGGTAGAAAAAACAAAATTGAAGCTTTTATATTAATAGACAAATTTTCATTTAGTAATATATTTTCATTACATACTTACAAAAGAACATAACTACAAAGAGGCTATTTAAAAAAAAACTTTATAAAATAAAGTAAGTACTGTGCATTTAATTTCCAATTAATGATAGACTGTTACCATTAGTGTTTAACTTCTGTGATTGCATCTCCTGCCTTTCTCATTAAAGTTAAGCACTTTGTTTACTAGTGCTTTGCTTTGTTCATGTATGCATGTATGTGTATACACATGTATCTATGTATCTATAATGTATAAATGAATCTGTCCATCATCTGTCCATCTATCAATCATAAACTTATTCATATTGAGGGGTACATAATAAATAGTCTAAATATGTGTCCTTAGGAAATGTTTTGTTTAATTTTGTTCAGCTTGCTATTTTAAAAAATACATTCATAGTTTGTGTTATTGGGTGTCATTTCTCCTTTTAATTTAACATCACATTCCTAAAAGAACATATTAGTTGATGTGTATATCTAGAACTAATTTAATTTTACTACTTATAACATTCCACTCTATAAATAGCCATCACTTATTGATTTTTATGTTGATGGGTATTTTGATAATTTCACTTCTGCTATTACAAAATACATGACAATTAATATTCTAGTATGTTTCCTCATCACACAAGAAATTTTTTGGGCCTCCCTGGTAGCACAGCGGTTGAACACTGCACTGTGGAGCTGTTGGTAGCAGCGACTCGAGGTTGATGCCAGGCCTCTCCTGCCTCGCCTGCTGCTCCCCTCAGCAGTGTATTTCCGTCCATCTGCCTGTTCTGCTCCCCACTCTGTCTCTGGTGAACCCTCTCGCCGCCCCATGCCTCTGGCCTGTACCCCAGCTTGTATGCATAAATAAATAAATCTTAAAAAATTACGAAATTTTCTAAGATTTATTTCTGCCTTCAGATGCACATGGGTCTATCGATAGAATTTATGAGTCACAAGTTATTTAATTACTCTCTTTACTAGTCAATGCAAATTTGCTTTCTAGTGCACCTGTGCCAATTTAAATACCACTAGCATTCTATAGTTTCCATTCTCCTACATCTGCAGCAATTTTTAAATTGCTCAAACTTTAAAAAAATTGTGGTTAGTATAATTTAGTATCATAGAGGTAAAAATTTCTTTCCTATATTTCAAAAGTAGATAAGTATGTTTCTGTTTGTTGGTCATTGACTGTTTTTCTTCTAAGGAAACTTTATTGAAAGGTTTCAGTAGGTTTTTAGTTCAATTGCAGATATTTTTAAATTTTGAAAGTTCTTATATTTTTAATTACTAATGTTAGTTGGCTAAACAGGCTATTTAGCCTGTATGTGGCTTATCTTTTCAACATTCTTTCGCTAACAATAATTCTCAATTTAATGTAGTCAAATCGATCTATCTCTTTATGGTCAACTCTTTTGCATCATCTTAATAAAGGTGTGTTCCCACATTTTCTTAAGCATGTCTTTCCCATTAATTTTATATGTTATTTTAAGTGATAATTGAGTTTAGTATGTCTTAAACATCAATATGTGTAACAATCGGTCCAAAAGTATTAATGAAAGGATTATTATTTCCCCTACTGCTCCAAAATCTCAAAAGATGATACAGCGTGTTTCTCTATTTTACACATACCTCTAGGTATATATGATTTTTCTATCCTATTCCATTTGTGTAATATATTGCACTCAATTTTATAATTATATTAGAGAAATCCTTGTATATAGTTTTCTTAGATTTTTTTCCTAATCATTGCAGTTTACATTGCTTACTTTAAAAATATATATGCAACTCCTGAGAATAATAAATGTTTTCTTTGCCATTTGGTATTGCTAGCTAAGACCTTCAATACAGTAATGTTGAATAGAAAAATAATCACCATTCTTGTCTTGTTTTGAATTTATAAGGAGGTGATTGTTATCTTTCTCCATAAAGAATTATGTAAATTATTAATATTTACCCTACATTTTCTCTTAAATTTCTTGCATATTTAATTTTTTAAATATTAAAAATGGTATTTATTTTTATCAAATGGGCTTCTTGCTTCCAGTGAGATGACTCATTGATTTAGGGATTTCAATCACTAAATGTGATGCTATTAATAGGGTCGGGGAGAAAAAAAAATGTGATGCTATTAATAAATTGAATATCTAATTTAAAATCAATGATGCATTTCTGAGAAAAAGGAAATGTGGTGAAAATATGTATTTATTTGGTATTTAATAATTCATGATTGCATGCTGAAGATACTTACCAATCTATTTTTTTATTCCTTCTGGGGAAAAATACAAAAACCTTGGAACAGATGAGATTTTACCAACTGCTTCTCAACTAACATGTTATTTTTGTCCAGTGGTTTAGTCTATTTTATTTTTTAAGCTTTACACTTTAGACACTATTTTTATTATTTATGCCACTCATTGCAAGTTAATTGCGTGTTCCCATTATGTTTATTTGACTTATTTTTCATTTTTTTTATCTCACAATTTCATTCTAGGGTTATTTTATTTCCTCCAGAAATATATTCTTTAGAAACTAGTGATGCTCTTGGTTATAAATTCTGTTCATTTTGCTATACTTGAAATTGTACTTCTTTTACTCCCATTTTTGAAAAGTGCTTTTTCTGGTTTCAACAATCCTAAGTTAATAGTCATTTTCTCTCAATTTTATAAAAGTGCAATTCCACTTTACAATTCCATTGTAAAAACATCATGCTCTCTGTTGACATTTGCTCACCGTGCAACACTCGCTTTGATACCTATTTCAGGTATCTATTGAGCATCCCTATGTGCCAGTCAGGGCTCAGGGCTTCATTCACTGCCTGTCTTAGTCCACAGAGCCTTTTGGGCACCTGTGGATGGGATTTTTCTCTATCTTTCATAAGAGTTTAGCAATGCCATGACAGGCTTATTATAATTTTCTCAGTTACAATTATGTTCTAATAAAAGGAATTTATAAGAATACCTAATTGACCATACTGATATAGAAGTCCTAGTAATTCAAATTTGATAATATCACAAATATAATATTATAATTCACAAGCCATTTAAAAATAAAACAAAATCAGCTACTGATATGCATACCCCAACCATACTTGTAATAATTGTTATCAGTATTTCAGTGAGATGTGATCACTGGATTTATAATGGCCCTATAAGAATGATCCATTCCTGGGCCTCCCTGGTGGCGCAGCAGTTTAGCGCTGCGCTGTGGAGCTGTTGGCAGCGCACAATGCGAGTTCGAAGCCCAGCCGGGGAGAATCCCACAT